>VDFB02274288.1:0-85854 GCA_007258455.2 Sequoia sempervirens | reverse complement strand
AAAAAGAAAAAATTGTGAAAATTCAAAAAAATCAAAAAATCATAAAAATAATCCTCTAGTGAAAACCACTATGGTGGTGCGCTAGATAGGTACCATAATGAAAACTTGGAAAACATGCATCATGTGTAGAATTGAGCATCTGCATGTTCTATTTCAATTGAAAGCATCTCATCCCATCCGTAATAAATCCAACATCCCATCCATCTTATCCATAATATATCCATCCATCCATGAACTAGTTATCTAATCCATTTTCATCCATTTGCATCCATCTTGATCTTAAAAAAATTTGATGTACACTTTACACTTGCTTATGGTAAACATCTTGACAGTGGTCATTCTCATTTATCCTATCCTACCCAGTGTTATTTGAGCTATGAAGCATTATCCAATGAGCATTCTTTATCTAAACACCCTATCTTATTGCAAGATAATCCATATAAATCCATCCATACACCCATCCAGGCATCCACCCATAGCATTCCATATATTGCTAGAAATTGGGGGAAAATATTCACATCTTGCTTCAGGAATAAATCTTGACATGTATCCTCCATCTTATATGGTGATTCAAACATTGGAAAACATGAAATAAAATTGGTCAAACAACTCATGAGCAAGAATCCAAATCACTAGCCCATGGCATATTTTGATGAGGAAATGTTCCTTATCAAGCTTCATCTTTTATCGAACATCAATCCAAGTAATCACTATTAGTTGCATCTAAGTCACACTTCAAGCATCACATCAAATCATTCAAACAGATTTTGTTCCAAATCAAGCTTCAAAATCATGATCAATCAAATCCAATCAATCCATCATCATCTTGAGAGATCCTTCCCAATCCTCATGTTGCTTAACACTATCCTTGCATTGTTGTGCATCCTCAACAATGTTATCATGATCAATCATGATCAATCAAATCCAATCAAAAAATCATCTCGGGATATCCTTGTGTTTCTTAACACTATCCTTACATTGTTGTGTATCCTCAACAATGTTATCATCATCAATCCATCATCATCTTGGGATATCCTTTCCATTCCTTGTGTTGCTTAACACTATCTTTGTAGTGTTGTGTATCCTCAACAATCTTATTTTCATCAATGCATTGATCTGATCAATCAACCTTAGCTTGGTTTCAAACAAAATCCAAAACAAAGCACCGATATCATCATGCATATCCATACCCAAATCATCAAAATCATGCGAAAAACCAAAAACATTCAAAAAAACATCAAAATCCAAAAGCATTCAAAAAACATCAAAATCCAAAAATATTCAAAAAACTTCAAAATTCAAAAACATTCATAAAACACAAAATGAAAAAACATTTGAAAAAATAAAAAATCAAAATATTTGTAAAAGTATCAAAAAATACCAGAAACAACCTCAAAATATTTCAAAATATCAAAAACATCCAAATATTTAAAAAAATCCATCTGTCTCATCTCTCTTTCACCCACAATAAACATCCATTCATAATAAAACAATTGTCACCTTCATTTTTTGGAAACCTAAACAAAAACAAGCACAACAATAGGCAAAAGCAAACTTTAAGTGCAAAATCAAAATTGAAGCAACTATCCTTTAAATGCAAAATTAAACTCTTGATCATTTGCAAACATGACAATCAATCTTATATCAACAACCTTTCAAACAATCAACTTTCCACCATCCACTAACATGTCCTAAGATGCATCCTTCCTACAATGGGCATTATCTTTTGGAAAAACACTTTGGATAAACAAAACGACGTGCCGAAATCCACTAACATGTCCTAGGATGCATCTTTCATAAAATGGGAATTATATTTTGGCAATAATTTTGATTCTTATCCTGAACAAAACACATCCCTTTGGCTAGAGATATGAAGAACATTGACTTGTTTGTGTACTTGATCTTTTCTTTTGATGTATCTCGATGATGTCTACTCAAAATTATTTAGAGAGAAAGGAATGGGGCAATGATCATTATCTTTTTTTTACTGTGCTTGTTGGACATTCTTGTAAAATAACCTTGGTGAATATTTGCTCTGTTAGGTATGTATGGAAGGTGTTTTGGGTAGCTTGTTGACTATTCCATTGATAGGTTATACCTTTCCATGTTTTGTTCCAAGATGTTTGAAACTTCAGAAGTGCATCCTAGCAAGGTTTTCATATGTCAGGTGTGAACAAGAATACTCCTATCTATTTGTCAAGTCAAATTTGATCTCCTTAGGTGCAACGCCATCCTAGTTCTTTATACCTTGATGCATCATACCTATGTGTGTTAACAAACATAAGGTAACTAGCCCTTTTTAGATCCCAATCCTTGATAAGTGAAACATCATCATCATCTTAGCATAAATTTGGCTTGTTGGATCCTCTTATCATCATCTAATTTCTTATTTTCCACACTAACATCACATCATGGATAGTTAATCATCATCACCAATGCATCCATACTCCATCCATAGACTATCAACATTCTGCACATCATCTCACATGCATTTTCATCACCATAATATAGATCTATTAGTCTAAGCATCTCATAAATCATGCATTTACATAAAACATCCAATGCATAATCATTTAGGCATTATTGCATAATCCATCTCACATGCATTTCATTATCATTTAAGTTTTTAAGAATAATATAGATTGGTTATTCTTAGCATATTAAAACCATCTCATTTTCATCATCATCATAACCATCCATTTTGAACCTATTTATCATGAGATCGATCCTCAAATCGAATATTTTCACTTGATCTCTTGAGGGGGCAATGTACCAGTGTTCTCTCCGCTAGGGCATCCAAAAAAATCATAATTTTTTTGAATTTTGATTGCGGAAAGTTTATTCTTTGAACCAACATAATAAGTAAATTACTTCAAAGAGGGGAAAAATGTAGACATGTAAAATTGATATCATGCATATAATCCATATTTCACCAATTCCATGGCGTCATTAATCATCTATTTATCACGATATTTGTCTCTTTAATTAAAAAAATCAAGTTTATTTAATTAGTCTTCTAAATTTCTTCATTTAATTAAATAAATCCCACTCACATCATTCCCTTTAGCTAAATAAACAAAAAATATTTATTTAACTAATTCTAAATCACTTTTCATCTTCTTTTGATTTATTTTAATCCATAAATCTAAGTCAAAAAGTCAAATCATCTAATCCCTCACTAAATTAATCTAATCCTAATTATTTAATCTAACTAATGTCACATCCTCTAGCTTACACAATAAATCAATTTATTTTATTTATTATCTCATCTTATTTCTTTCAAACATGGCATCTTTAGGGAATATTATCCAAGTTTGAAATCTCCCTCCAAGTTGACATGTACATCCAACAAGGCATTTAAGAGCTCTTACATGTCTCTTGCACAAGTCAAACATATCATTTAACTCATCTTTCATCCCCCCTAAACATGTCATGTCATCAAATTTAAATTTCAAATCTCCCCCTCTTTGGCACATTGACCAAAATGTACTCATTCCTCAACCTCTCACCTATTGACATGTAGCATCTTGTCATTGGCTTATCGTTAGTCCCACATCCTCCATGTTTGGCATTCTTCTATCATTCTATTCTATAAATAAAGAGTTTCTCTATTGTATTACTCCTCCACAACTCATCCAAGTTAGCATTTCATCTTGGTCATCATCTTGCACCTTTTTATCATCTAGGAGCTTAGCAAGGATTGTGAAAGGGCTTCTTTCAACATAAGCACCAATCCACTCTGAGATAAAGTTTGATTCATGTTGTTTATATGCATATTTAGCCTTTATTGTTGTTTTAATATCTTATTTAGCATATCTAACATGATATAATATTTCATAAGGATACTAGATTTGTTATGTTTTACTTGACTTCCATGAAAATGCTTGTCAAAGTCTAACATTTTGCAGATTTAGTATCCGAAAGGATGTGCACACCCTTAATCAGGATTAATGTCACATCCTCCATATTTTTCCACTTGCCTCTAATCCTTCATTATTCTTCTTATCACCTATTTGCACAACCTTAGTCTAATCCTCTTGCCATTTTTGGTATGTCCTTGAAGTCAACCTTTCATAAGTACTTTCTTCATTTGGCCTGGACCTCTTCCCCATGTGAATTAAAAATTCACATTTATTCATTCAAGGTTGCCCTCTTTCCCATGAAGGTTGTTGGGAAATTCTAAATCTTCTAATAAGTCACATCACTCACATGGGACAAGGACTTCATTTATGAGGAACTTGTCTTATGCTCGAGGTACTTCCAATCATGTGAATTTAAAATTCACATTTATTTCCCCAACCACTTCTCTCTTCCCCATCATGATTAGTGAGGAATTATAAAATTCCTCACTTGTCACCATCCTTCCACATGTGGACAAGAACTTCCTTTATGAGGAAATCTTCTCATAATCCTAAGGTACTTGCAAGTACCTCCAGCTCACATGTCCTCTCTTCACCTCACATGTCCTTTTTCCACCTCCCTTTCCACATGGCAAGATGTGATGGCTTGTGATTCTTGAACTCATCATATCCCTTCACCTTGCCCATGTTGGCTAAATCCTAGCCATTCAAATCTCTAGAGTTCTTTCCCCTAAAATAGAGGATTTGGTCTCATTTTTCATTTATCACATTCAAGCCTTCAAGAAATTCAACTCTCAACCACTTGTGTTCTTAGCCACCATTTTTGCATTTTTCAAGCTTCCATTGCATTCATTTCATACATCTATCAAAACACCCACATCCATTATTGCATCCTCGATACAATCTAGAGCATTTTGCATATCATTTAGCACTCTTTCCATCGAGGAGCACACATCTAATCCACATCAAAGGGCCAACCAAAAGGATCACTTGGACAAGGTGTATCTCTTTTCTTAATCTTTATTTTGTTCAAGTTAAACTAAGCTTATCTTGAGGTGGTGTTTTGTATGTTTCTCCTTTGCATTTAGTTGTGTTTTACACCTTTTAGGGTAGGAAATCATGTTGTGCACAATTTAGATGCTTGCTTAGTTATTTGTTGAACAAAAATCTACTATTAGTTTACATACCTTTCCTTGAAAATTTCATCTAGTTTCAAAAAAAAAATTCATTTTCCAATCCTCATCTGTAGGATGTTTATTTTCAGCTGCAAAGGTCTTTTTAATTATTAGGTTCTCTCCAATTTTAGCTTCTGATTCCATAGATTGAATCTCTTCCTCTATCAACATAGCTCAATTTGCAAATTTAGGATTGATTGTGTAGTCATGAGGTTTATGTACTTCAATGCATATGAAGCATCATAAGGGTTTACAATCCTAAAAAAGTTATCATCCTTATCCCCTACCTCTAAACCCTCCTCTTCCTTAGAAGTCAAGCTTCACATTTTCATCAAGTTCTTCTCCTCTGGTAGTTTTGGAGGAACTCCCTTTTCCTCTATTTGGGTTATTGTTACTCATTTTATTTGTTAGACTATTTTCCTAATGTAATTTCTCATTGGCTTTTAAGGCATATTCCTATGACTCATCCATAATAGATAACTTGAATATGGCTAGCTAATCTCACAGTTGAAACCTTAGTCCATTAAAATACCTAGTTTCAACTTTCTCTTCATCCTCTTGAATATCATTCTAAATTTGAAGCCTCATAAATTGTTTGGTATAAGCTTGAATAGGCTTATCTCTTTGTCTTAGATTCTAAAATTCTTCAAACAAATTTTGTTGATAATTAGAAGGAAAGAACTAAGATCATAGGTGTTTTAACATCTTGGGCTAAAAGTTGATTTTTTCCTTCCCCTATCTTCTCCTATAACTTTGTAAATTTTCCCACCATAGGGAAGCATGAGACTTCCTCTTGGATGCTACAATTTTCACTCTTTTATGATCATCTTCCTCAATATTTTCCCTCTCAAAATAACTCTCCAACTCTTGGTCCAATCTAAGAATAAATCTAGATTGAGTTCACCTTTAAAATATAAAATAATCACTTTCACCTTGGAGCCTTATTTGGACATGACTTCAATGAGCCTCTCTATAGGATCTATAGTACTACCGTAGTTGCATTTTGTGTATGCTCTAGTTCCTCTTCATAATCATCCAAGTTCATCCTATTCTCAATAGCATCTAATATTTTGACCCAACCATCAACATTATTCCTTTCAAGGCTAGCATTTCTCTCCCATCTCCCTTTGTAGTGCATAAAAATACCTCTTTGAGCCATTATAGTTTGCTCTAATACCAAAATGATGCAAATAATCCTTGTAGACATGTAAAATTAGCATCATGCATTCAATTAGGTCCATTCATCAAGTGAACTATGTTCACACTCATCCGCTCACGAAATTAATCAAGTTCTCTTTCATCCATTCATGAGGTAAATTAAACTTTTTAAATTCAATCTCCTAAGGTCGTCAATTTAAAACTAAATAAACTAACTTTATCATCAACCTTCTAATTAAATAAACAAAAATTTATTTAATTGAAATCCAAGTCATATTTCTCCATCTTGATTTAAATAAATCAAAATATTTAAGTCAAAAAGGTCAAAATCCCCTAATCATCACCTAAGCTAATCTAATCCTGATTTACCTAATCTAACCACCCATCACATCCTCTAGCTTTTCCCACTTGCACAAATAAATCAATTTATTGATTTATTAAAATCCTTACTTTCTTTCAACTTGGCATCTTTGAGGAATATTCCCTCAAGTTTTAATTCAAAAACAAGTGGACATGTACATCCAACAAAGCATTTATGAGCTCTTACATGGCTCTTATATGTCTCTTGCACAAGTCAAACTCAACATTTACTCTCAAATTCAAATTTGAAATCTCCCTCTCTTTGGCACATTGACCAAAATGTGCTCATCCTCCAACCACTGACAAGTTGACAAGTGGCTTCATCTCATTGGCCAAATCATTATCCCACATTGGTCCCTTTTGAGCACTCTTAGCATATGAAAATCTATAAATGAAAGCTTCATCTTTGATCAAATCATCCACAAATCCTATGCAAAGTCACTCTCTTTATTTAAGAACTGATTTTTCCCATCTTACTCCATCTTCAAAGCATTTTATCATTTAGCTTATCTTAGCAAAGGATTGGGAAAGGGCTTCTTTCCATAGAAGCACCAATCCTCTATGGGATAGGGTTTGGTCATGATTTTATGTGCTTGAATTTAACTATCTTTGTTCTATTTAGCTTGCATATTTTAGTATGATCAATTATTTCATAAGGATGTTTAATCTAATGTGTTTCAAAGGACTAGCATGATGATATTATGTTAAGGTTTAACCATTTGCCAATTTGGAATCCATATAATGGCGCTAGAAGGAGGGCTAGCATATTTATCAACTTTTTCTTGCATTTGTGTGTTCACAATGATCAAACCGAATGATATTAGTATGCTTAAACTACATAATTTTGGATTGGTTATAATATTATGCTTAGATATTAGCTTCTAATCTACTTTCAATCATATGATAAATGAGATACCTTGCTTAAATTTACGTTTAAAACCCAATAATTGCTTTCTTTTGTAGTTGTCCTTCTATGAGCTTGTGGATATATAACTCTCCTCTTTTAGATACTCATTTGCTTGGTCATTGCGTCATATCAAACACCTTTTGATAAATTTTTTGTCTCAAAATCCAGACACAAAGGCTTTGGCATGGTCATCCCTATCCATTTTGTATATAAAAGGACTGAAGCTTGGGTCTCAAGAATTCTCTATGTCTTTTTTTTGGTCCATATTGTCTCCAAAACCAGCGCCCACATGGATGCTCTATTGTATAAGTCTTGATAAGAAACTATTCTAAGATTGAATGGCCACAAAAATTTGTTTTCTTTTTTAAAATTGGGGCCAACAGTGACAATCTCATGTGTAAGATATTCAATGTAGATTATGCCATATCCACCTAAAACCTTTTCAATGACAAAGTTGTCAGTCAAAGGAACTCACTGCTTATCTACCTTTCCGTAACCTCTCTTGTAAATCATATCTCTTGTACTTTTTAGATTGGGATATCCAAAGGTCACATATGGCTCGACCAGATGCAACATGTTCATTGTTGCTTTATTCGCTTTTGGAAAGACACCATTAAAGATCTGCCTCAAATGCAGAAGCTACAATATCTTTCTTATGTTTGGATGCATATCATTGATACCATGGATTTAAATAATGAACATTAGCTTAACTTCTAGCTCAACATAAAAACCTTCTCAATTTTTTTCCTGCTCTTCAATCTGATAACCTCTTGTTCTTGGTCTGTATCCTCCTTTGTGTATGGCTTGTCTTTCTTAAATGAGTGTGTCCCCTAAAAGTCTATGTTGGCTGCTCAAGAAAAATGCAAATTTATTATGGCATTTTTGTGTTTCCTCTTTGAAAGAATAATGAATGATTAAAAATTGATGTGATTGGTAAATTTTTGTGTTGTCTCTATGTTTTCTTTTGAGCAAATAACAAATGATTAACATTGATGTAATTTGTATATGGTGCAGATCTATTCATATCGTATTTTTGCTTGGAGAAATCAACGAGTCATCTTGTCATTAAATAAAGTAGTAATAAATCAGATATTTTATTTTTTGAATGACAATTCTAGGATAAATATCATTCACATCTATTATGTCAGCCAAAGGATATCATTCTTATTTTAATACTTTGGATATCTTTTTTTCCTTTAGCGGAGGATAAGCAATAGAGAGGTAATTTATGTAAAGCTTTAGCCAAAATAGTAGCTCAAAACCTCTTAAGCAGATTTTATTCATTGTTTTTATTTTGTGCAACTTTTTTATATTGTATCACACATTATTCTTAGGCTTTTGATGAATTAAAGACCTAGACACTTGGTTGGTATTGACCAGAATGTTCTTATGGAGGATGCAACTTTTTACGTACCAACTACATTAACTTGAAAGATTATAAAATCCACTCTATTAGGTAAACATAGGCAAGTTTGAAGTAGTAAAAAGCACACCATTCACTCACACCCATATTGATCAGTCCTTGGATATGGAATGAGGTACATAGTAAATGTGCCAAGAAGTCTAATCTTTCAAGTAGCTGACAAAGATCTCCATTTCATTAAGTGTTGATAGGTGTTTGTACTAATATCCAACCAATCCTCTGGCCATTTTTTCAAACACGTCTCCTGCTAGAAAATTACTAGAAGTCATCTCTATCAAACATACCTAGTAAATCTACTTGGGTGAAGAGTAGTCCACATAATTATTTCATCAATTGTTGAAAGATGCGCCTTTATTGCATAGAGGCCTTATAGATCTGTGCACTTTTCTTTGGTACCATTAGAGGTGTTTGTATTAGGGGCATTACCAAGGAGACCTTTAAATTTTCACCAAAAATCTGTCGTACATTCCTCTTTAATATCAATCTTCATTGGCTTGCATGCATTAAAAAAAAATACAAGCTCATTCATGCTTATCAATTCTAGCATTCATTGAAAAAGAAAGTTCTTTTTTTATTATTGTTTCCTAGCGTAAAGCTTCCATAATTGCGATATGAGTAGATCTTGAGTAGAGCTATTAGAGTCATGCATTTATGCATTTATGTTTCAACTTGAAAAATTTATCAAATCATTATGATTCTCGTGATAGTCAACATTTGAAATTGATGATAATACTTTTTGAAAGATTTGTTCTTTGAAGTTGATTCATTGATGTAATTTATTAGCTTTGTATTATAAATCATCTTCATCATTACGACCATAGTTAAAATTTTAAATTTATGATGATGCTTTTAAATGACTCATTCTTTGTGATTGATTTATCCATTCATTTGAGATCATGTTATTATTTGAAGTTAATCATCAAAATGAGTTTAATATTTTGATCCTCGCATGAGTATCTTTTTTTTAATAGGAAAACAAAGGAGGATAATGAAGGAAAATGAAGGTAAAAGGTGAAAATGAAGGAGAACAAAGAAAAGTGAAGAAGGAAAATGAAGGAAAACGAAGCGTGAAGATGATATTTTGAAAGATCAAAGTGTTTTTAAACACTTTTAGTGTTTTTTTAAACACTTCTTAAAGAATTTTTTATCTTTTCTTTCTTATAATACTAATGTCATTTGGGTTTAGAAAGAATATTTCAATTTCTTCTTGCAAAGACTAAAATGAACATTAGGAATGCAACTTACTAGATTTTGTTTCTTTGATTAGAAATTGAACAAATTATCTCTCACTCATCTTTTGGTACTTAAAAAGAACTCACATTTTTCTTTGTGGATTTAAAAAGAACAAGTGTAACTTTGTTTTCGTGAGAGCTTACTTGAACTAACATCATTGAAAAAGGAAATATGAGCTTCTCTCGTGCTTTATAGTGATCTTGAGAATCAAAATACCTTTTTCATGATCTTAGGTTGAGACAAAGCAATCACCTCCACACTTTAGTTTGGGTTTAAAATTGAACAAAATCTTGTGCAAGTGTGAGTGATCTTATTGCATGTGTTCTCCCTTTGTTTCTAAACAAGGTTCAATCAAAATATGAATAATTTTATTCGCTTTTGTCTATCTTAGAGGGCCTACCTTGGGGAAAAAGTACTCACCCAAGGGAATGACTCAGCTAGTAACACTCTAAAGCCAAGAGTATTTCCAACCAGGATATAAATGTGGGTATTGGAGTAAACACCAATATCACGCGGTTGATTCCAACAAGATGGATCTAAAAGGGGACTCTCATCATATGGTTCAATCTCCACAAACAGAAAGTTCAAAATAAAACCCTTGTTTCTAGTGGCCTATTAGCCCATCCAATGAGTTTATCAAAGTGGTGCATTGGAGCTTAGATTCCAAGAAGTTACTTGCCATGTCCGATCTTGGTTAAAATATAGAGGTTAAGACTTCATTCTTAACATACTTTTATATTTTTTCCTTGGTTGCATGTAAAATCATCTCTTCTTATACGAAGGGCATGAGGCAAGCCCACCAGGAAAAATGTACCAATTGAGCTAGGATGTCGCATTGCTTGTGAGACAGTTTCAAAACATGATGCTTTGATCGAAAAACATTGGAAAACCAACATTCAACATGAGCATCAAATCTCAAACCCTTTAGGAGAAGAAAATATCCTTGAAACAAATTTACATGTCATTTCTTACCCTTGGGATTCTCATCCTTAGAGGCTTCTAAGAATTTGTATTTCATCTCAATTTGCTCCTACTAAGGTCAACATTAGGAAACCTTTGCCTTGATTTTCTTGATTTCCGCATAATGCATTTTGTGGGATGAAAGAAAATTAGGACATTGTACATCTAGATTCAAAATCTAATCAAGAGTGTGTTTGTGGTAAAAAGAATCCATTAAGCAAAGATTAAATCAATTGGACCCCACACATGTTCTTGACATCTTTTGGTCATATGGTTTTCATGCAAACATTCATTTTTTTGGTTTGAATTACTCTTAGAGAAAAGCATGTTCTTCAATATCTTAGTCTAGTAAAGAAATCCTTCTTAGGTTCATTTAGGACCAAATCAAACACTTCATCCATTCCAAACATTTATCAGCTTCGTCCCAAAATCAAATTTAGAGCTTTGGAAACATCATTATCTAGACTTGGGCACGTCCTTAAATCGAATCAAAATCATTTATTTATTTAGGTGTGTTTGGATGAATCCTTCCTCACACCCTAAGATAACATCTAACATCTTAGGGTTTACAAGTTCATTATCCAAATCAAACAATCAAAATCAAACCCTAAGTCTAGCATTGATCCAAAGTCCCTAAATGTTCAACACTCATATCATTCACCCATTTTCATCCTTCATCTCGTCATTGGTCTTATGAACCTTAGAGGTCACTTTTTCAACAAAGTCAAAACACAAGAAGAACATGGAATATAAACTTGATCCATACATCATGAGTAATCCAAGTCAACTAAGCTACCAAATCCTTACAACACTGATTGATTATCAATACTCACATCTATACAATCCATACATGGGATCGTTGTCTCCTACAAACATCAATGGTAAAACAAATGTGAGTATTCCTAGTCAAAAGATTGGAACACCTTTCCCGATGGTAGATCTAAATACAAACCTGCAAGTTTGTCAACCAAACAATCAATGCATGAGCCTTCAAATGAACAACATCATCCCACCAAATCCATACATGCCAAAAGTGAATATACCAAGTACAAGATTACCAAACATGAATCTAGAAAATTTTGGGATAAATATGTTTGTGAATCATACAAATGATGTTAAAAGTCCAAATAAGATGTTAACAACTCCATGTATTAATCCAAGTCAAGGTAACACCATGCAAAATCAAAGTTACCTAAATCAAGGGAATGTGATTCCCAACATCAACAATGTTCAATTTCAACCTATCATGCCAAATATGAACATCATCCCAAATTAGAATATTGTCTAAAATCAATTTTTCCATGATCCCATTCAAAAACCACAAGTATGCATCCCAAATTTTCTTGAACAAAAACCATATCAAGGGAGTCAAGATTGAAATCAATATCAAATTTGGCGAGATCAAATTGCTATACTTACCAAAATAGTTGAGTCATATGTGCCAAGAGACATCTCTACCACCATTACCCATATCAACAAGATTCCTTGGTTTAGGGCTTCCCCCTTTACCTAGCACCAATCATTCCATCCAAATCAATCCACCTAACACCAATCAAACCATCACGTCAAATTCTTTGAATATACCATCGACATCACACCAATAGATGGTATCTAATAAAACAACAACATCAATCCTGACAAATAAAATAATGGTCTCCCAAAGGCCTATCACCTTGGTCATTCCAACCATTCCTATCACTTTAATCATTCCAACAACCACTAGCATTCCCATCACATCTCAACCTTCACTACCATGATCGCTCCAAGTGTATCTCGACCACTTCTCACTACATCCAACACAATTCTGAATCCGCTACCGCTCCCCACCCAAACCAAACACATCAAACCAATATAGCATTACATTTCAATTTGCTCAGTAGGTTGCTTATTAAAAGGCGTACGAACCAAACCAAAACCAAATAGTTGTTCAGCAAGCTGCTCAAGATTCCCAAGCCACACTACAAGCCCAACACAATGTTAATGACTCCATGTATCGATCCAATTCAATGATCACATGATCAAGATCTCTCCATCAATGAGCACATTGAAGATGTTTCCACCTCATCTGATGATCAAATCAACATACATCAAGAACCACTTTTTAGTGATCTATTTCAAGGAGTGTTGGAATTATTTGATCCTATTGACATAATCCATGACCCATCGACCATTGATCATGTTGAAAATGTTTCTACATCACCTTATGAGTTAGAGGACATATCTCAAGAATTTATACAAAAGCATGATCAACATCTTTCACCAAGGTCTAGCAATGGTCCTTTCCAAGACATGTTAACACCCTTTGACCTCATAGTTACAGATAACGAAAGAATCCTCAACTCGAACTTGATCCAAATTCACTCAAATATCAAGAGGATATTGAACCACTTACCATGCCTAATGATGATTTCCAAGAACCATTTATAAGCAATCCATCCTTTGAAACTAACCCATGTCAGGAACTTGATCCAAAGCATGTCGAAAGCAATGCCAAAATTAATCAAGATCAAAAATTTGTATCTCCAAGATACTACAATGATCTAATGGATATTCTCCTATCCACACAAGATGATCATATCCACATAGCACATACTGCATCTACCCATGAGATGCTTTCTATGAATGGACACATAGATGGTATTCATTCAGAATAGGATCCCTTTATTCCTAACATTGTTACACAAAAAGAGCAGGTTATTGATTTGTACAGTCAAACAGAGTTGTCAACATCAAGATCAGATATATCCCAAATTCAGACTATGGACATCAGGTATGAGGATATCCAAGATTATCCACTCAAGGAAACAAGTTAGACAAAATAGTATAATCTAGAGTTAGCAGAGTAGCAAGTTGAACTAACATCATCTACAGTGGCTATCTATCAAAGAACACTCATTGAACAAGAGCTCTCGAAGCAAGCAGAATCAAAGCATGAAGGCACTACTCCCATAATACTGGGGGAAACTTCGTCTCAAAAAAACGTCAACATAGGGAGCACAAAGAATCCTTATGATGAAACTGATGCCAATACTAAAACAAGTCACGTCATGAATCTTCATACACCCATCACCCCACCATGAATTGAGACCAACATCAAATGAAAGAATTGAATCAAAGTACGAAGAATGTTATCAAATCAAAAGAAGCAAAGCATGATGGAAAAATCAAATACATATGGATACCAAAGAATATGAAGAAAGATTATCCTTACCAAACTCCATCAGTCAAAGAAACTATGGGGAAAAATTAAAAAGGAAAAAGTATCCATCAAAAATGTCCACAAAAGAAAAAGTAGGTTTTGCAAGTGACATACAAAGTGTATCAAGAAATTGGTCCTAATTCCATGCACACTTCCGTATCCACCCATCATTGATCATTTTCCCAAGTTTGGAGAGTCAAAGGTTCCAAACTGTTAGCCAATCCATCTCTTATCCCTAAACACACTCCATCCATGTCTCCATGCATGATATCCAATTCTCAAATTGACCATGTATTGGAAATGACCCTTCATCATAAGGATTCAGAAGGCACTCTATCACAATGTGCACACCAAGACAAAGTCAACTCTAGTATCAATGAAGCAGATCAAGAATCCCAAAAGTTGCATTCAAGTGCATGTATGTTAGCAAAGAAACTTCTTCAACATGAGCTTAAAATCTTTCAGAAAAAATACAAAAATTCAAAAAAAATCAAAAAATCATGAAAATAGTAAAGATAAAAATCGTCCTCTAGTGAAAACCACTATAGTGGTGCTTTGGGAAAGACCATGATGAAAACCTAGTAAACAAGCGTCATGAGTAGAATCAAGCATCTACGTGTGTTAGTTCAAGTGGGAGCATCTCATCCCATCCATAGCATTCCATCAGTCTTATCCATAATAAATACATTCATCCATTAACCATTTATCCAATCCATTTTTATCCATCTACATACATCATCCAAGTTATCTTTATCTTAATGAAAGTTTGGGGCACACTTTATGCTTGCTTATGGTAAACATCTTGACATGGGTCATTTTCATTGATCCTATCCTACCCAGCATTATCTAAGCCATGAAGCATTATCCAAATGAGAATTCCCCTATTCAAACACCTTATCTTATTGCCAGATAATCCATATCCCTCCATCCATACACCTATTTGAGCATCCACCCATGACATTCCATACATTGCTAGACACTAGGGGTAGATATTTGCATCTTTCTTCAGGAACAAATTTTGATCTATATCCCCCAAATTATATGGTGATCCAAGCATTGGTAAATGTGAAATATAATTGGTCAAATCACTTGTGAATAAAAATCCAAATCATTAGCCCATGGAATATTTTGACAAGAGGATGTTCCTTATCAAGTGTTATCTTCAATCGAACATCAATCTGAACAATCGATATCAGTCACATCTAACGCTACACTTAAAATGCCACATCAAATCATTTGAACAAATTTTGTTCCAAGATCAAGATTCAAAATATGATCAATCAATCCTTGCATTGTTGTGCATCCTCAACAATGTTATCATCAACAATCCTGATCAATCAAATCCAATCAATCCATAATATTGGGATATCCTTCCCAATCATTATGTTGCTTAACACTATCCATGCATTGTTGTGTATCCTCAACAATGTTATCATCATCAAATCCTAATTAATCAATCCTTGCATTGTTGTGCATCCTCAACAATGTTATCTTCATCAGTCTTGATCAATCAATCATTGCATTATTATGTATCCTCAACAATGTTATCATCATCAATCCTGATCAATCAAATCCTTGCATTGTTGTGTATCCTCAACAATGTTATCATCATCATTAATCCATTGAGCTAATCAATCAACCTTAGCTTGGTTTTCAACAAAATCCTAAATAGAGCATTGGTATCATCACACATCCATATCCAAATCATCAAAATCATGTGAAAATCTAAAAACATTTGAAAAACATAAAAATCCAAAAACATTCAAAAAAACACAAAATCCAAAAACATTCAAAAAATAAAAAGTCAAAACATTTGTAAAAACTTGAAAATACCAAAACAACCTCAAAAAATTTCAAAAAAAACATCAAAAACATCCAAATATTTGAAAAAAATCCATGCATCTCATCTCACTTTCACCTGCAATAATCAATCATCCATAATAAACTGATCATCACCTTCATCCTTTGGCAAAACAAACTGAAGCAACCACAACAATCAGTAAAAGCAAGCCTCAATCATAAAATCAAAAGCAAACAACAAACCATTAAACACAAAATCAAACTCTTGATCATTTTCAAACATGTCAATCAACCTTATATCAACAGCCTATCAATCAACTTATCAAACCATCATCATCCTATACAATGCATCTCCTAGGATATATTGTTCCAACAATGGGCATCATTTTGGATATCACTTGGATTCTTATCCTATCAAAACAACTTCCTTTGGCTCAAGGTATGAAGAACATTGGCTTGTTTGCATACTTGATCTTTTCTTTTGATTTATCTTATTGCCCTCATTCCAAGGACCTCTTGATGATATCCAAATGAAGGATTTAGTGAGATAGGAATGGGGCAACGATCATTAGCCTTTTGTCTACTATGCTTGTTGGACATTCTTGTAATATAACTTGTGAATACTTTCTTTTTTAGGTACGTCCTAGCAAGGTTTTCATATGTAAAGTGTGAACAAGAATACTCCTATCTGCTTGTGGAGTCAAACCCCATCGCACTAGGTACAATGCCATCCTAGTTCTTTATACCTTGATTCATCGTATTTATGTAAATTATCAAACATAAGGTAAGTAGCCCTTTTAAAGTCCCAATCCTTGATAAGTGATTCATCATCATCACCAATGCATCCATCATGCATCCATCTTGCATCCATCTTGCATCCACAAACCATTAGCATTATGCACATCATCTCACATGCATTTTCATCATCATATTATAGATCTGTTATTCTAAGCATCTCATAAAATCATACATTTCCATAATAATATAGGCATCATCACATCATCCATCTCACATGCATCGTATCATCATTTAAGTTGTTTAGGATAATATAGATTGGTTATTCTAAGCATCTTAAAACCATCTCATTTGCATCATCATCCATAACCATCCAGTTTGAACCTCTTTATCATGAGATCGACCTTCAAATAGAATATTTTCACTCTATCTCTTGAGGGGGGAATGTACTAGTGTACTTCTTTCCACTGGGGTAACTGAAAAAATAAAAAATAAAATTGAATTTTGATCACGACAAGTTTATTCTTTGATCCAATGCAGCAAGTACATTGCTTCAAAGAGGGGCAAAATGTAGACATGCAAAATTAGCATCATGCATTCCATTAGGTCCATTCATCAGGCAAATTAAACTCATTAAATTCAATCTCCTAAGGTCATCAATTTAAAATTAAATAAATTAATTTTATCATCAACCTTTTAATTAAATAAACCAAACTTTATTTAATTGAAATCCAAGTCATATTTCTCCCTCGTGATTTAAATAAATCAAAATATTTAAGTCAAAAAGGTCAAAATCCCCTAATCATCACCTAAGCTAATATAATCCTAATTTACCTAATCTAACCCATCACATCCTGTAGCTTTTCCCACTTGCAAAAATAAATCAATTTATTGATTTATGAAAATCCTTATTTTCTTTCAACTTGGCATCTTTGAGGAATATTCCCTCAAGTTTGAATTCAAAAACAAGTGGACATGTACATCCAACAAAGCATTTATGAGCTCTTACATGTCTCTTGCACAAATCAAACTCAACATTTACTCTCAAATTCAAATTTGAATTATCCCTCTCTTTGGCACATTGACCAAAATGTGCTCATTCTCCAACCACTCACAAGTTGACAAGTGGCTTCATCTCATTGTCCAAATCATTGTCCCACATTTGTCCCTTTTGAGCACTCTTACCATTTTAAAATCTATAAATGAAAGCTTCATCCTTGATCAAATCATCCACAAATCCTATGCAAAGTTACTCTCTTCATTTGAGAACTGATTTTTCTCATCTTACTCCATCTCAAAGCATTTTATTATTTAGCTTATCTTAGCAAAGGATTGGGAAAGGGCTTCTTTCCATAAAATCACCAATACAATATGGGATAGGGTTTGTTCATGATGTTATATTCTTGCATTTAATTATCTTTGTTCTATTTAGCCTGCATATTTTAGTATGATCAATTATTTCATAAGGATACATGTTTAATCTAATGTGTTTCAAAGGACTAGCATGATGATATTATCTTAAGGTTTAACCATTTGTAGATCTGGTATCCACAATCCTCAAAACCTACAACTTGATAGACTTTCCATCTGTAATTCAGAGGAATAAACTTCATAGAATAGAAACAAAACAGGAAATTTCTAGAGATTCTTACTCATTTCAAACTGATTTGTTTCTATTATTGAAAGCAAGATTACATCTTCAAAAAAAATCTACCCTCTATGAGTCCAACTCTCTCTTATTTATTTATCAATGAACACCTAAATCAACTCCTAAATTTACTCCAAAGACTATTATCTAATGGCATTGTAAAAGAGAAATGTTAACTCCTAAATTAATTCCTTTGATGATCACTAAGCGAACACCAAAACAACTCCTCAATTAACTCTAGATCAATAACTAGTCAAGGAACAATTGCATCACATCCCTAAATTTTATGCTTAATACCTACTACAATTTTATTATCAATTTCATTTGGAAGCTCCATTATATCATTTCTCAGGTATGTGCAAGATCATGATGGACCAAAAAGTGGCAATGTGATGGGTATTTGTAGGGTATGTGGCTGGTGACTTTTTTTTAACCCAAAATTGATGAAATGAAAAGGGTTTTTAAAGGAGATTCTCAACTTTCCACCAATATAAATTATCCTTTACTCTGAATTTAATAAATAATTTTTATTCATTTTCTATTTGAATTACGACTAAAGTCTTGATTGATAGGTTTATTGAAAAGCATCTATAGCTTTCAAACGATATCACATTTTGGAATCCAAAACATGCATCACATTCTATGCTTTGCATACTATAGGATTTAAAAAATAAAAAATGAATTTCATGAAGTTTTGACCAAGTTAAGGTGGTCAAACATACGAGTTTTTATATTTTTAAAAATTTGTAATAAAAATTCATAATTAATTATTTACTTGGAAAATAATTACAAAAATATGCATCACATCTGGACATGAGTCCTCTACTTATGTCTAAAATATTATAAAAAATATTATCATTTTATTGTGGTTAGGGTGGTCGGAACACCTACTTATTTTTCCCTAAAATTTAAGTACTACTGCATTGAAATTTCAAATTTTCACCAAATAGATTTTAAAAAAATAAAAATAAACCTAGTAGTTTAGAAATTATATTCAATTTGCTAAAAATTCTATTCTTACATATTTTTGAAATAATAAAGATAACTTATTCAAATTTTTACGTCAAGTTGCCTAACTCTAATTTTTTTGAATTTTTTGCCACTTAAGGGCCTGTTTTTTCCATGATGATCCTGCACATACCCTCTCTCTATAAATTTTAATTCCCTTTATAGATTGAAGTTCAATTAATTAGTGTTTATTTTTTCCTCTACATGTATAGTTTGTCTATAGTTGTTAAGGAATGACTAATAGTGAAAAAAGAAATGAAGAATCAAGTAGGCAACCTCCAATCAAGCTCAAAGCCTTGGAAGTCTCATATGAAAAATTGAATTAAAAAATATTTTATCTTTCAAAGGAAATTAATCAACCTCTATCTACCTCTAATTGATAAATTTTATTCTTTGTTTCTCCACTAGAAATTGTTTTCTATTTTATTTATTTTATATGATTGAGAATTCTTATTATAGCATTAGATAATCACTATTATTTGTTATTTTTTATATGATAGTGAAATGACAAAAAATGGGAAATGGAGAGATGCTTTCTTTTACTTCTAGGGTTTTTAACCTAAAAGGAGAGAGACACTCCAATTTTTCTACCTTTCACTCAAGAACAATCCATTGATATTTCAATGCAAAGCAGATTGAAATCTAACAAAGGGAATGTTCTAAGGAAATGATAATAGCTAATGAGGGTTCACAACTAAGTGTAAACTTGGAAAATACAAATTATTGGAAAACATAATGTGATATGCAAAATGAGCAAGAAATGCAAGTAAAATGTAATAGAAAACTATAAAACTAGAAATGTGCACCTAGGAAATTGAAGGAGGAAGAATGGAGGTTTGGAATCATGAAAAATCTATTGTTTATGCTGACTAGAACTCACACACCAATCTAGGTGAATCAGTCTATTTTTTGGGTAGACTGTGTCAAAATAGGTTTTAGACAAATGGGTACTCAAATATGCAAAAATCTCTGACACACAAGTACATTGGGACTCATTCAACAATAGTGGAAAATTAGTCCACTTCTAGATTTCTAGAAATTCAAAATTGGACCCTGTAGCTCTCAATTTTCTCTTCTATTCCTGATTCAAATCCGGGTCTAAAACTACAAAATTTAGCTTGTAGACCTTCTCCAAGCTTCTCCAAGGTTTGTTTGCAACTTTGACAACTTTGAACTCCTTTGAAAACTTTATGAACTTTCCCAATCTTTCTCCTTGATAAATCCACAACCTAGAGCTGCAAATCACATGCAAAGAGAGGGGGGAAATGTTGTGGGGTTAGTGAATAGGGTTTTTCCTTGGTCAAACCCCTTGTAGGTAATTAAACCCTAGAAATAAAATGAAACAGGATAGATAATATGAAAGAACAAATAATGTTGTTGCAACTCACCAAACCATTATAATAAAGTATTGTAAACATGTAAGTGATGGCTCTAATGGATGTAGACTTGGACTTTGCTTGATGTTGATCCAATGCTTGCTTGAAACACAAATCCTACACCACAATTGTTAGCTCTAAAAGAAATGATTCAAACAATCCATTACATGATGAAAGACACTTAACGAATGCTCTTAATTGCTTGATAATATGCCCTTGAAATGCCTTGAATGCTTTTGTGAATGCTCAAATGCTCTTGTGAACTATATGCATGAGTACTTGAATGCTTGGTTAAGATTAAATGAGAGAAAGAACCTTGTATTTATACACAATTATGCAATAATTCTCAAAATTATAACACTACAAGGTTACCTTAGATCTTGGAGAATAAAAACCTACTAGAAATTTAAATTAAATTTAAATTTTTAGTTAAAGGACACTCATTTTCCCATAATAGCGAATGAGTCCCACCTTAGGAATTTGAGTTGGGTTTCAATATTTTGATATTTTAAATGATATTTGTTGGGATTATTCTAAAAAATACACATAAATAAGGCATGTGGATGCAATATGGGATCAATTAAAGCATAAAACGACCCAATTATCAGTGAAAAACCTTGGAAAGTGTGAAAGTGTGTTACAACACTTTACAAGACTTTGAAATAAGGCTTGTTAAATAATGAAAAGAGGTTATTTTATTAACAAGACCTTAGAAAAGTGTGAAATTATGTTACAACACTTTACAATAGTTAAGTAAGGTACCATTTGAATCCTTTTAGTTCACAAGGGCCCAAGACCTAGTGTGAATGTGTTATCCACATTACAACACTAAACCAAGGCAACATTAAGCCAAAATCCACACGAAGGACCCAAATGAGTGTAAAAAAGTCAAAGGATCATTTTTTAGACACTATATTTATCCCCACTTTAGTTAGAGGATGAACCTACTTCAAACTCACACTGAAGTAGACAAGGACACACTAAGAGTGGTTCCAATGAACCAATGCTAGCAAGATGAGACAAAAATCAAGAGGGGTTATCAAGCCCCTAGGATCAAGATCCCATGGAAAACCAAACATAAGAACAAAGGAATGCACATGAAAATGATATAAAGAACAATGACAAGGTGAATCATACACTGCCAAAGATAAAAAAATAGAAAAGAAAAGAAACGAAAGAATCAAATCAAGCTTCAGATCATTTGTCCATCTTGATGTGGATCAAACCTAGGTTGTTTGTCTGAAAAATGCATACTCACTCTGAGGAGATGAAACTCATGGTTGTCCATCGTGTGAGAAGTCCTAAAAGGTGATAAACATACACTCATGGATGGTATGCACTCACACACATGTAAGTGGCTATAGGGAAAGTCATGCCTTCGATTGGGCTTCCTGCTCAACCATACCAAAGTTATACCTCCTGATAACTTTAATAAGGTGCCACATAAAAATGACTTTTTGAGCTTCATGAGAAAAGAAAAACTTTGTATGCTTAGAGCTCATGAACAAAAGCAATGGCTCCACAAGCATGCAAGTTGTGTTATGCAAGGTGGCCATATAACAACAAATGCAAATGCAACAATAGGAAATTTTCAAAGGAGTCTTAGTTCATGCGAGGTCATTAACTTAGGAAACATCATGCCTAATGTCTGTAAGAGAGGACTAGTCAAAGAATAGAAAATTCACAACATAGGGAATGCAATACATCACATCAGGCCACTAACAGGAATGTAATATGCTAAGAAAGATCATGCTCCTAAATGACATTACACCCAATATCATCCACAAAGTGACAAATCATCATATGAAGTAAGAAGGTTGCACTAAGAACCAATAAAAAGAAAAATCCAAAAGAATAATGGGTAAACCCACAAAAGTGGTTTACAATTTGAATGAGGAAGGAAAACTTGTAAGAATGACCCCATGCAAAAAAAATTAGCTTTATGGGTTCGAACGAACTTGTAGGTTCAAGCGAACCCATTAAATATTGGCCCCACATTTCCCGCTAGGAAAAAATAAAGAAAATTCCAAAGGAAAGGAGGTTTTCTCAAACCGGGTTTGAGTGAACCCCCCTTTTCCCTCATTCTCTCCCTCAAGCACTTTGAAAGTCCATATTTTTACACTTCGAAGCTCAGGTTGACGATGAAAATGGAGGAGACTTCACAAACCCAACTGGAATCAAGTAGTCCTTGGAACAAGCTATCCAATGACTATAATTTTAATATATTTTTGTTTTATTATGTATTGTTTTTTTAGTTTTATTAAACATATGTTTTTCACCAAAAACAAGCTCTTTGTTCTAAACATGTGGCAAAATAGCATATTATTAAGAAAAAAAATTAAAAATATGAGTGCACTATATATTGAAGTCTTTGATCCAACAAAAAAATTGAATTTTGATACATACAAAAAAGGTTACATGTTATACAGTTGCACTATGTCTAAATTGTAATTGGTTTGAATTTAAAACTTGATTAAAGAAAAAATATTCAATAAAAACTATCTAACCAAGTGGAAGCACTAGATATCATAGTTACAAATCTAAATTTGAAAGAATTAGAATTTTATCCTTCATGGAAAAAAAATTATGTGTTATACAATGAGCGTCACTTTTTAAAAATGTTGTTTTCTGAAAAAAAAACTAGTTTCGAGGGAGATGGAAAAGGAAGTGCAATCTAATTCCAAAAAAATTGGAAAAAAAAATTTAGAATCTATAGAAAAGATGTCATGAAATTCTTGTTTTCATCATCTTCAAATTACTCATGGTTTAGCCACTATAGGTGCCCGAAAGTGAAGATTTAGTTAAAAAACATTATTTTAGTGTCCAGTTTTGCCAAAAATTGTAAACCACTATTGTGGGATCAACCTAATGCCAATGTATGGCCCCACTTTAAAGGAATTGTTGAACACCATACTGTGAGAAATTACTTTAAAGTAGCAAATAAAAAATGAAAACAAGAAAGAAGACATGAGATCCAACTTATAAAGCCCTATGCCAAGTCATATTTTTTGACTAAAGTTGCATCTTCCAAGAGAAAAAGAAAAGAAAAAGTGTTGCCCCAAAAATTAAAACACCAAACACATAAGAGATCTATGGATTTGGGGTCAGTATGTTCTTTGCTACAATGATTGTTTTTTAGAGAGCTGGGAACTATCATAATCCCCCAAATACACATAGAGCTAGAAGAATGACACAAAGGGAGTGAAAACAAAGAAAAAACCTTTTAGGTCAACATGGAAGGGACATAGGGTGTCTCGACACCTTGCGTCATCCTCAAAAGGAAAGCACAAGACAAATGAAAAAGAAAAAAGAGAAAGAAAAAGGGAAAGATTTTGGGTCAACATGAATGTCTCAATGCCTTGTGTCATCCCCAAAGGGAAAACACAAGAAAAAAGATAAAGATAAAAAGAGAATGCAAATAAAAAGAACGCCTTTTGGGTCAACATGAAGGAGACATGTATGTCTCAATGCCTTGCATCATCCCCAAAAGAAAAATACAAGAAAAAGATAAAGATAAAATGAAAAGGAAATAAAAATAAATCTTTTGGGGTAAACATGAGGGAGACATGAATGTCTCAATGCCTTGCATCATCCCCAAAAGGAAAACACAAAAAAAACATAAAGATGAAAAAGGTGAAAGTGATGCATGGAATAGAGAAGATTGAAGGTACAAATAGAGAAATGTCACAAAGAGATAATCATCATGAGGAATCACATTATGCACATGCAATCACACAAAAGAAAACAAAAATTAAAAAAAATATGCAAAAGGCTAGTAAGGAAAATGTGAGTCAACCTATGAGTAGGCCATCTACCTCCTAATCTCAGTTTGTATAAGCAAAAGGTGAAAGATGAATTGAAGGGACAACAAAAAATGCACTACTAGGACAAGGCTTAACAATTTCTTTGCCCCACTAAGTGCAAGACAAGAATGAGCTAAGGTAGGTGATGGGAAAGATCATGTAATAGTGAGAAGAGAATATTCTACAACTATTACATGACAATGGATGAAACAATATAAAGCTAGGTAATCACTCGATGGCAATCATTGTCATCAAAGTGAAGGTTCTCAATACTAATTGGAATGCATGACATTCATTGGTACTGTGTCTGAGAACTTGATGGTGTGCACAATGTAGAACTTTTCTATCTTTGGGATATAGCACCAACCTATTCATAGGTGGTAATGTTATTAGTTCTATGTTTAAAAGTATTTGTAATTTCCTTTCACTTTTAGGTGGTGGGCGAGGAGACTTTAGTTTTTCTAACTTGCAAGGCCTCTTGCATTTGCTAGATTCATCCTTCTCTGTAATTGAAGAAGGAGCTAAAGTGATCCTCTCATCAAGTTGTCATTTTTATTAATCAAGGGTTTCTCTCTAAGAAGGACATTCATACCGAGAGGGGCATCAAATATCACCATACCATCATCTCTGAGCCTTAGATATTCTCTAGGAGGCTTGTTGTTATGAGAGGGATCTGGATAGCCCAACCCCTTATTGTTTACATTCATTGGTGTTTTCTCTAGAAGTTGATGAATTTCATCCTCACTTGTTGTGTCACATCCTTGTTTGCTCAAAATTGTGAAGCCTTTTCTATAGGTTTCTTGAAGGTTGATGGGAGTTTTTGTTACTTTGTTACCATAAAAGGGTTGAGTGCTTGCTTCTTTAGAGGAGCTAGGTTCACCTGTTGTAGGGATCTTAGTTTCAAATTTTGCTTCAATTATAGGATGTAAGTAACCAAACATCTTGAGAAGTGGTATCAAGTAGGAGGATTGGGTTGATTCATGACACATATCCATGATGCAAATTTTATATTCTAAACTATTAAATAATGTTGTAAATGTAATTTTGATTTTAAGCAATGCCCAAAATAAATGGAATTAACCTAAATGTAATGAATTGAATGAAACAAGAAATCTGCAAACTAAAACAGAGAGATAACTCGAACAAACAAAAACTCAGAAATTCAACTACAAATGACAAAAAAATTAGTGAAAAATATGCAATGGGACTGATTCACCCAAGGTGGCAAATGAGTCAAGGTATTAATTTTTTTGAAAATTTTCAAAATTTTTGAATTGAATTTTATACTTTTTATGTTTTTTGATGCAAATGCGGGATTTTATGGTTTTTCAATGAAATTAAGTGCAATAAAGCAAGCTAAATCATCTTTCCACTAATGCAAAATTTGAAACCCTAGAATGCAAATTAAACAATGCAAATCCTAATGCAATGTAATACAAGTTAAATATAGGATATTGTTATGCCTTGCATAACCACCCCATTTTGTCTTGGAACAAAAAATTGGTCCCCCTTTTGTCTTTTGTTTTGGTTGTCTTTGGTAGTTCAGTTGGGTCTTGGGGTTCTTTGTTTTTGCCCCTAGGTCTATCTTTTGTTCTATCAGAGTCAGGTTTGGAACCAAATCTAAACATGGAACTCTTTCAAAGATTCAAGTTTTGATCTTGTTCCGACCCCGACTCCACCCTTCTCTTTTGTTTTTCCTCTGTTTCCTTGGTTGTTTTTTGACTTATTTTTGGGTTGGCCCATCCTCCATTTTGTTGGTTGTTTTCCTTGTTTTGTTTTTTTTCTTTCACGGAGTTGGAGCTGGGATTGGAACCCACATGGGAAGTTTGTTTAGTTTCCATTTTTATTCCCATCCTAACTCCACTTTTACTCTCTTTTCTTTCTCGCTTTCTTTGTTATCTAGGCCAGGTCCAGTGTTTGCACCAGTCCTGCTTCCCTTGTTCTTGTGTTGTTCTTTGCTTTGGTCAGGGCTGGATCTGGAACTAGGACCGAACTTTGAACTTTGTGAAAGTTCTATTTTGGTTTTGTCTTTGCTCCTATCTCTATTTGTTGTTTTCGGTTGGTATTTGTCGGGGCTAGATCCGGGGTTGGAAATGAAATATGGAACTTTGTTTGGTTTCTCTATCTTGTTCCCAACCCGGCTCCACCCCCACCTTACCTTTTGATGTTCTGTTGAATTGACTTAACTATCTGTTGGTGTTGTTGGCTCCGCCCTCGATCTACCACATTTATGGCATTAAATGCGGCCTATTGATGCATGCAATTTTTTTATTAAAGGTTTAATTATGCTTAAAATACCTCACTGTTGTTATTATGCAAAGTGTTTAAGCAAATTACGACCAAGAAACTCTTGAGGGAATTGACTTGATCGAGGGGACAAATTGCAGAGTGAATATCAAAAAATTTGTGGTCAATCCTAAGGAGCGTTTTGAGGCAGGTTTCTTTTGTTTTCCTTTCTTCTATTTTTTTCTTTCTATTTGTCATTTTAGCATATTCACAGGAGTGTTTTTTCTGTGAATTTTTTCACTTATTTGTCATTTTGTTTTGTATTGTTTTTGTTATGTCTGCTTGTCTCTTTCTTTTCCATTTCTTTTCGTTTCGTTGGTTTTGTTCTATTTGTTTGTCATTTTCACTTTGTTGTTTGTTCTGTCGTCGCTTTCATGACGAATCTATTTTTTTGTACTCTAGTTTTGACCAGGGTTTCAATGTTTGACATGGTTTTCTTGCTTGGGTAATAAATTTCTATTTTGAAACCCTGTTCTAGTTTTTGTTGCATTGGTTTTGGGTTGTTGTACTAATTTCTCTTTGTACCCTAGTTTTTCGAAATAGGGTATCAACTGACTTAGGGTTTCATGGTTTAACTTGTTCATGGTTCTAACGACTTCTGTACAGAGGAGTTGTTGGTGGTTTAAGTTATGCTATTTCTAGTTTTTGTTGGGGCCCATATGACCTAGGGTTTGGGGGCCTGTGTGACCATCTTGTTTTGTATACTTTTCATTGGTTGGATTTATTCTGCTCCCTGTCATTTTTTATGACGACTATCTTTACTATGGTTGGAAGCAGATCAAGGGAGGAAGTTGAACTTGGTGGTTAACTTTTGTTTCTGTTCAACTTCCCATTCCCGTCCCGCCTCCAACTTTGTAATTCATCCACTCTCGTTCCTTCTTATGATGTCACTGTCTTTACTCTTCGGTGGAACCGGGTTCGGGGAGGAAGTTGAACTTGGTGACTAGCTTTTGTTTCTGGTTCTGATTCTCGTTCTGGTCCCACTTCTGATCATATTTTGGTTCCTATTCCGGTCTCACCTCTTACATTTTGTTTTTTGCATCCAGTCTTGATCCCAGCCTCACCACATGATATGAAACATTGTCTATTCTTGATGCTTCTCCGGTCCCACCTCTGATAGAGGCATAGTTGACCAAATGTTATTTTAGGAGGATGGAGCAGTGATTATATTATTGACTAACTTAGGTGTTTTGGTTCATCAAATATAGGAAATTTTTGCAGGTATTAAGAGATGTCAGGAGCATCAGATAAGGCCTCTCAAAGGAGCCAGCTAGGTGAAAGTTCATGGCAAGGAGTTAGGCCAAAGAAGATCAAAGTGGAGCAGCTCTCGTATACCTTAAGGTGTAAGCATAGGGAGGTTTTTCTCACAGCTAGCAAGATTGACTCTGACTGGAATGATATAACTGACACTAATTTGGGTCCATTTAACTATGAAGAATTGCATGAGGAAACATTCACTGAGGAATAGATCATAGGGAGGACATAAAGGATTGTTCAATCAGGACTGAAACATGTTGCACTTTTTCCTCTATCTGTTTAGTGTCCAAAATTGATTCTTGCAACAGCTGGAGCATATAACCCTACCACTAGGCAGTGTGTGGATGTGAAGGATAATGTCATTATTCATTTCACATCTCAAATGATCAAATTTCTATTTCATATTCCTAATCCCAAGAATCCTAGACAACTAAATGAGGCAGAGGCTCTGAAGCTTTATAGTGATAACAAAGAGAGAAAGAGACTCCACATGAATAAAACCTAGATGAGAGTGGAGAAAAAGTCTTTGACCAAGCTTCCAAGCCAGCCTAAAAGGGTAGATTTTAGTAAAGATATTGGAGATATAATCATGTTCCTCTCTAGGGTGTTTGGTAAAAGGGATGCTTCACTATTTAAAGAATGGATGTTTCCTTTCATCCAAACTATTTTGGATGGGAGGCAATAATTTGACTGGTCAATGATAGTGTCGGACAACATCCATAATCAGATGATAAAGGTGAGAGAAACCAAGCATTTCTTTCTGACTTCCTATGTTGTCTATGTAGTTGCTTGAGTGGGGATCTTTCCAGGACTTCAAATAGTGGGCGTATTAGGAGCATCCCAAGGACAGAAGAAGGTGTGGGAATATTATAATCATCTCACCTTGCAGGCCTCAGAGCAACATTATAGAAGGGTTAATGATGCCTTTCTTTATGTCATAATTAACAAGCTTAATGGTGATGTTGGGTATAGACTTAGCAGGGAGGAAATGGCTTTTGTGAATGAGTGGGGACATTAGCTTATCCAATACCCCACATTCACTTACTTCAGTATAGCAGGCTTTGAGGGTCTTCCCCATTTGTTACCAAGATGTTGTGGTTATAGGATTATTTCCATGGAATTTATTTATCAAGCCTTTGTTGTGAATCTCTAGTTTAGCAACAAACATAAGACTAGGTGCCATAAGTTTTCGATGAAGCTTGGGGCATTTTATTGTCCACACATTTAGGTAGGTAAGGTTGTTTGTGATGAATTAATTTATTTGAAATTTGGCTTGTACACTACTAGGAAATGTTATGACCCCAAGCATAAGTTGAGGGCTTTGCTTCCTCGTGTTTTTGAGAAGAACTTCAATATATTGGAGGATTTTTGGGAGGATTTGCAAGATGATTATGATCTCAGGAGAAGGAATTATGAAAGGATACCTATCCCACTCATGATTGAGTTTGGGATAAAGGAAGATATTCCTAACACATTATCTGATGATGGGATAGTCTTGGATCCTGGATATGATGCAAACAAGATTGGAACTAAGGATCTTGACCCAATAGATTGGAGTGCGGATGAGACAATTGATATAATGTAGATTGCAAGACCAGTGCTTGATAGGAGTATCCAATGGGCGAGTTTGAGGGAAAATCAGGCTAAGGCTACATCATCCAAGAAGAGGAAGGCTGAAGGTACCACTCAAGCATATAAGAGGGAAAAGAGAAGGATGGAAAAAAAGGAACCTTTAGAGTTTATGCCTTCTAGTGTCCAAGAAGAGGAGGTGGTTCCTCAAGACCTTCCAGAAGTATAAGAAGATGAAACCACTATGGAGGTGGGTGTATATACATCTGTTGTAGGAGAGGTACCTACTCAGCCCTCTAATGCACAAGATTTGGGTCATGAATCACCAATGGTGGCTCTTCATGGTGAAGCAAAATCCTTGAGGAAAATGGAGGATGAGGTGGAGATACATAATATACAAACAGATTTAGAAAAGACTCCATCTGATATGGAGCATTATGTATCCACATCGTTGGATATGATAGATGATGAAGGTACTAAACATATACTGACTTAAGAGGATCAGTGGAAACTTTTCAAGGATGCAAAATGAGAAGCTAACGCTAAGGTGCAAGCAAAGGCATCAACTAAGCTACAAGAAGATGAGGCCAAGGCACAATCTGAGTTGGCGGCCAAGCAAAAGCAGTTAGAGGATAAGGTGAAGGCAGATGAAATAGCTCAATAGCAACAACAAAAGGAGCAAGAGCTCAAACTTCAAGAAGAAAGGTATAGGTTGATATTGCAGTAGAAAATTCATGATCTTGAAGAGGAAAAAGCTCAGAAAAGAAGTGAAATGGAGGCTATTGAAGCTAAAATCAAGGAACAAGAAGAAGCTTATAAGCAAAAGGAAGAGCAAGAATGCCTAAAAATGGAAAGAGAGGCTATTGAGATTGTTGAACATGCAAAGAAGTCCAAGGAAGCATGGGACTATGTTGAAGAATTGAAAAAGAAGGGAGATGAAATGTTGGAAAAGAAGAAAGAGGAGGAATTTTTATAGAATGAGTTGGAGGCTAAGAGGCTACAAGATCAAAAGGATAAAGAAGAAGCAGAAAAGCTAGCATAGGAAAGGGAGCAAAGTGGTCAACAAAATGTGTAGGAGGTTGATTCTCAACCAAAGCTTGCATTTTTGCAACCTCTATCTTCCACCACTATTGCTTCCTCTTCAACCCAGGTAGCCACTACCCCTATTGCTCCTACTTGGCTAAAATTGGACTTAGAGAGAAAACAAGTTGTTTAGCCACAACTATTGAACTGGGAAGAAATGATGAAAGAGATTGGGAAAGAGAAACCTAAGAAGAAGGCCCAGGTTCTTCATTCCAGTAAGCTCACTGATGCTAGAGAGATCATTGTTGAATGCACCATACCTGTAATGGAGAATATTGCATGCAAATCACTGATTATCAGTTGGGGGTAGTAAATTTGGGAAAGCCTACTAGAAAACATCCAGAAAGGAGATGATGGGGAAAATTTATTGTTAGATAAATTTATGGATATTAGAGAGGAGGTGAGAACTACCAAGAAGGAGCTAATCAAGCTAAAGGAGATACAAAGTTTGGTTTCTGTGGAGTTTCAAAGAATAAAATTTGAAGGTGATTGGTTGGATGGGCCGGATTTGGAAAATCTTCTACAGGTATTCTCCAGCTATGACGAGTACATTCAAGAGCATTCAGTGCAAAAGTGACTAAATATTTCTATCATACTCCATCTACTCTTCTCCTCTTTCTGTGGATGTTGACATGAGCTCTACTCTAAGTCTAATCTGTGGGTTTCATCTTCCTCTTGGAGTATCAGATTTTCCTTTTTGTACAACAGAGTAATCAGCCTTAAAAGCAGGGATTCTTGAGAGCACTTCTACGTTCAGTTTCAATTCCATGGATTATGGATCTTGATAAATGATTGAGAAATTTATGCATGTGTCAGGCTATATGTACTATTACAATCTACTTTGTAAAGGTTGGCTAATTGAAAAAAAGATCATCCACCTGAGGATAGAAGATAGAAACCAGATCTAGGATTTCAATGTTTTAGAAAGATACTCTGGAAAGTTTAGTAAAAGCTTGATTTTACAATTTTCATGCATTTTCTTGTGATGATTTTGAAAGTTTGGATCCATTTTTTATAAGGCTAAAGATATATGATTAATCCATACGCTAGTGGTTTGCTATGCTTAATTGTTCTTTATTTGATGAAAATCAATAGAAGGAACTGGATTCAAGGTCATATCATTGGATTATCTATGAATTAAATTGTTATTGTATTTATTTGATTTGTAGTTTGGATGATGAGTGAATGATTTATTTAAAGTAAGATTAGTGAATGTTGATGATAGCTTAATTAGCATTATGGATGTATGCAGTAGCGTACTTTATTCTATAGATTGCATCTTGTTGTAGTTGTGGTTAGTTAGAATGAACACACATTGTTGATCTACATGTCTGGATATATAAGGATTTTATTCATGTTTCCTTAATTTAAAGCTTTGTTCCATATTTTTATTTTATTTAAAAACCCCAAACGTAGACTACCTGATGTTATGCAATTCTTGTTCTTTGTTACGAGTAAAGGCCCCTTGAACATTATGGTCATATCAATCACTGAGTGAAATCAGCATAATTGAGAACTGATTACCAGGACCTTGGGAGTTAGATCTTTATGTGTGATCTTTCTCTTTCAGGAGAAATAGAATAGTAATATTCTATTTAATGTTGTTTTATTATTTTGACCATCAATAGATCTGGCACTAGAAGGAGGGCCTGAAGGACAAGCTAGCTCGCATTAGGTCATTTTCACCAAATAGGTATGAGAGAGTTATTACATCTTCTCAGAATCTTGAATTTTTTTGAACTCCAAACCCTTGTTGGGCATAGGCCCCAGGCTTGTAGAGTCTTGATTCAACCTTTATCACCACCGCTCACACCACCTGGGTTTCCACCAAATCCACCTACACCACCTCACCTGCCACTTTCACGCATTCCACAACTGGCTCCACTTGTATCATTACCAAGACCTATGGATTACTTCACTAATAACCCTTCACCATTAGGATCTATCCCTGGAGGTATACACGATCTCCCAAATAACCCAGAGAGGTTTTGTCCTAAGTATATGCATGGGGAGTCAAGAAAAGCCGAGGAACAAATACAAGCATTTAAAGATGCCTGTACCTGTGCTCAGGTGGCTCATCAGGATGTTGTGTGTAGATTGTTCCCCTACTCATTGGGAGACATGGCATACAATTGGTACTTGAACTTACCCCAAGGGTCAATTTTAAGTTCCAGGACAAATTTAGAGAATGCCTTTGTCAACCAGTTTAGGGTTTATGTAGACCCTGCTATCCTTTACCACTAATTTTCCACCATAAGGAAGGAGTATCATGAACCGCTCCCTCTATTCAACACCAAGTTCCAAAAAATGTACCGAAGGTTGTGGCACAAGATCCTTACTTAGTGGCTGAGAACATTGCCATTTTGGCATACTTGAGGGCTGTAGACCCCTTGATTGGCTTATTCTTGAAAAGGACGTATAATTCTAATGAAACTAACTCTCTAGCTAAGGTGTATCATCTTGCCATTCAGTTGCAATAGCAGATCAGTCTACAATCCGGGAGTTTAGGAGGGGTTCTCCCTCCTTTAGGATACCCAGTGTCCAATCCCCCCTCTATTCAATATGGTCCCAAGGATGTCTTATTCCCAATATGAACCCATGTATAAATTCCAAGGATCACCTCCCTTTCCATTCTTTAATAATGGTCCCCAGGATTCCTCCCATCAAAATCAAAATCACCAAAATCAAGCTGGAGGATCAACTTCAGTTAATCCATCTTTTGCTATGAAGAATGTAGAAAGTGAAAAGACTCTCCAACTGACCAACGAGATGGAGAATCTCAAAAAGACACTCTCTCAGATGTCTAATGACATGGCTGAACTTAGACAAAATCCCCCTAATAGCAAAAACCAAGGTTTTCAAAATTAGGGTGGTTATCCGAACCAAAATCCTAGTCAGAACTATAATACCAACCAGAACACCAATAGGAATTTCTAGAACCAAAAATCCTCTAATTAAAACTATCAAAATCAAAATAGAGGATATAATCAAAGGCCTAGCAACAATAGGCCATGGAATACTGGACCCAATAATGGAGTAGTTTCCCACAATTATCAAGTGGGAGATGAAAAACCACACACTACTAATGTAGCAGACCTCAATCTAATGACCAATTAGTGTCAGCTACATGATACTGCGGTCCATTCTGAGGTAAATTTCCCAGAGATGGAAAAAATGGTTAAGATAGCCCAAGTTGATGCTCCATTCTAGGGTGCATCCAACAAATCTAGTGGATCAACAAATACTGCCATGGCATGTGATATCTTTGAGGAAGAACTTCCATTTACCGACCAGGAAGACAATGAAGCAATGGAAGATTTATATGATTCCTAAGCCTTCCAAACCAAGGGAGGCCATTTCCTTAGAAATCAAAACAAAGGGCCATTCACGACCTTTTCCCCTCCTAACAACATGGTTCCCCTGAATCAAAATGCTAATAATAATCTATCACCACCAAAGGGACCATCAGATTCTTGGAATAAAAGTAATGCATTTTCAATTCCTAAATATTAGGTTAGGAATGATTCAAAATTTTATTTTCTTATAGAGATACAGAGGCAGAAGACTTCAATGTCATTCTTTGATGTTTTAAAATGGTGCCCTGCTCAAAAGGAGATTTTGTTGAAAGCCTTGGGGGAAGCATAGAGGTCAAAAGCAAGAGATAAGGTGATTCCTACTAATGAGATGAATGCAGCTCTCTACAAAGGTAAGACTGGTACTCCACCTTTCTTGCTAAGTTTGAGAATCTTTGGAAAGAATTTACATAATTGTTTGCTAGATTTTGGGGCGTCAGGGAATGTTATGCCATTTTCCATTGGTAGGAAGCTAGGTCTGAGCCCACTCCAGAAAAATAAAAAAGTCATCCAGTTGGATAAAACAGAAGTTAATGTGGTAAGAGAACTAAATAATATCCATGTACAAATTGGATCTAATCCAAGAATCCAAACTTATGTGGATGTGCAAGTCACAGATATCCTAGAAACCTATGGTATGCTCTTGAGCAGAGACCTGATGAAAAGTCTAGGTGGATATTTGTCTTTGGATTTCTCACACATGTGATTGCCCTGGAAAGGAATAGCAAGCTAGATCAAAATTGAAAGTGATCCCAGACTCAAACATATGATCACTGAATATGATTCTCCTAATGAGGTAGCCTATTTCAAAACTGAGATAGGAGTTTACAAACAAGAGGAAATCATGACCTTTTCAATACTTCATTCTGATGACTTACCTCTCTCTCAGCAAAATGACCCTATGATTACTGTTAATCAACAAGTCCTAACAAGGAAATTACAACAAGATAGGTTGGTATTGGAAGAGGAGGATGATATGTGGAGTCTCCTACTTCCTAACTGTTGTAGGGTGCATTACCAGAATCATTTTGAGATAACTTGCCAACCCTGTGTGGACATTTTAAAACATGTCTCCAGGCTAGAAGAGACTGGTGAATTCCAACCCCAGACCCCTACTAATGAATTTCCATTTCAAGCTAAGGATGAAACCATCCTTATGAGAGCTAGCTCTGCTCAGAGGGAATCATCTTCTCAACTCAAGCAAACTCAGGTTCTATGTTTTGAATTACCACTAGAGATTGAGGAATCTCAGTCTTTTCCAATTATACTTACTTCAGAAGCACTTCCAATGCCCAGGACATTGGTGAAAAAAGTACTAAATCATGACCTAGCTCAAGAGGAGGTTTAGGAATCATTTCCTAAACAAATTTTCAATCGAGGAAAATCCTTTGATGAACCATGCCTCTAGTTACTTTAAAGTGCTGACCATCAGCACCATTTTGAGCCGCCATATATTTCTGCCATGCAAAAGACTGAAGGCTAAAAGAAAGAGATTCCAACCCCAGACCAATTGTGGACTTTGAAATTTGATGGCTCTAAGTCCAAATCAGGAAGTGGAGTAGGGGTGGAATTAACGAATCCAAAGGGAAAGACTTACTTTGCTTCTTATAGGTTACATTTTTGTTGCACAAACAATGTGGCAGAGTACGAAGCACTTGCTAGGGGTTTAATGTTTGCTCATTAGAAGGTCACATCTCTTATGGTGATAGGGGGCTCTAAAGTTATTGTCAAATAGGTTCACAGCCAATATACTTGCCATAATAAAAGATTGGCTGCTTATATAAATAGGGTTTGGAATTTGATTAAGGACTTTGATGCTTTCAGAATCACTCTAATTCCTAGGGAGGAAAATCAGATTGCAGATGCTTTGGCAGCTACTGCTAGTACTTTCAAGCCTATGCAGGGCTCCAAATTGAAAATATTTTTAGCTGAGCTACTTTCAATCCCAGTAGTCCCTGATAATGTTCAAAAATTTTAGGTCTTCAAGGATGACCAACACATACTTTCCTTCTTGGAAAGTTCAGCTGTCTTTGAAGGGAAAATCATAGATGAATCAGATGGAGATCAGGGAGAATGGGACCTTGAAGGTTGTGATGCCAAAGGAATAATGAACTTAAAGAGTAACAGCATCCCCAAGGGGATGGTATCCTTAGAAAGAATATTTGATTCTGATCCTTAGGCTCGGGAGAGAGTGTCAATGCAAAGTGAAGGAGGGAAGTATGAATTGATCAATCTAGCTAATTTTGGCCCTAAAAGGAATGTCCTTATAGGCAATACCTGCCCTTAGGAGATCAAAAATGAAATATCAAGGTGTTGAAAGAAGATATTGTGGCAATCGCCTAGAGCTATGGAGATTTGAAGACTTTCAACACCTCTATGATCACACACGCAATACTATTGAAGTCAGAAGCCAAGCCCTTTCATCAAAAGTAGCACCCAGTCAATGCTTTGATCGAACCATTGATATAGAAGGCGAGAATCATCTTCCCAGTAAGGCACTCCATGTGGGTTGCCAATCTAGCTCTAGTGCATAATAAAAGTGGGGAGATCAGGTTGTGTGTTGACTTCAGGAACCTAAATAAAGCCTTGGAGAAGGATAACTATCAACTTCCTTCTCTTGACAAGTTGTTACAAACTGTTAATGGATCCCAGATGATGTCATTCTTAGATGGCTATTCTGGATATAAACAAGTTCTTGTTAGTCATGAGGACAGGATGAAGACTGCCTTCACTACAAAGTGGGGGACATTTTCCTATCAATGCATGTCGTTTGGCCTCATTAATGCTAGAGCTACCTTTCAATGCACAATGGATGTGGCCTTTAAATATTTGATAGGTAAGTGTATTATCATATATGTAGATGACTTGACAATATTTTCCAAGAAAAGAAAGGATCATGCTGCTAATTTGGCAAAGGTCCTCAAAAGATGTATCAACTATGGAGTATCTCTGAATCCCAAGAAGTGTGTCTTTGGATTTTCTGAATGGAAACTTCTAGGGCATGTGATATTAGAAAAGGGAATATCCATAGATCTCGACAGAGTTGAGGCTATTTTGAAATTGACAATGTCGGGCAGCAAAAAGGAGATGAGGTCCTTCTTTAGGAGGATTAATTTCGTAAGGAAGTTTATAATAGGGTTTACAGAAATTCTCAAAACCCTTAATGAGATGATGAAGAAGGATGCTAAAATTGAATGGAGTAATGAGGCTAAATCTGCATTTTTGCAGATTAAGCAATCAATATCTGAGGCACCAGTTTTGACTAGCCCAGATTACCTAAATCCCTTTTATATTTATTCATTTGCATCTGATCATTCATGTGCATCAGTCTTAACACAACACAAAGATGAAGGAATGAAAGACAAATTGACTTCATGAGCTCTCCATTCAAGAATGCAGAAGTTAGATACCCACCTTGGAAAAAAAGGCCTTTGCATTGGTACAAGGAGTAAAAAAGTTCAGGCATTACATTTTGAGAAGCCAAGTTATTGCTATAGTCCCTGATCCTGCGATTAAGTCTCTCCTTATGCAAAGTGAATTAGGGGAAAGAAGAGGAAAATGGATGGCTATCCTATAAGAGTATGATTTAGAAATCCACCCAATGAAACTCGTCTGAGGACAGGGTTTATCAAAGGCCATGGCAGATGTTGACAAGAATATTACCTATCAGCAATATACTGTGCACTCATTTACTAAGGACCCACAGTATACTAACTTGATCTTCTTCTTTCTAAATAAAAAATGCCCAGAAGGGATGAATGCTACCCATAGAAGGGCACTAAGGATGAAGAGTGCTCACTAAATGCTCAAAGGAGGGGCTCTATACATAAGAAATTATGAGGGGGTGTTCCTACGATGTCTGGACCAGTAGGAAGCTAAGCATTGCATGGCTTAATTCCATGGTAGGAATGGCATAGGACATGGGTCAACAAATTCTTTGGCTCACCAAATCCTCAAATTAGGATATTATTGGCCCCATGTGTTCAGGGATGCACATCAATATGTCAGGACATATCATACATGTCAGACTTCTACATCAAAGGAGCGTAATCCAGCAATGCCTCTACAACCAGTATGAGGTAAGACCATTTGCCCAATGGGAACTAGATTTTGTTAGGGTTATTAATCCTAATTCTTCTGCAGGACACAAATTCATCCTAACTGCTATAGACTATTGCACCTATTAGACTAAGGCTCAACCATGCAAGAACAACACTACTGAGGTGGTTATCAAATTTCTCACTGAAAGCATTGTTACCAGGTTTGGAGTGCCGTTTGCTCTGGTATGTGATAATGGCCTTGATTTTTCATCTGCTGAATTTATACAATGGGCTTATGAGCATAAAATTATCTTGAATTATTCCTCTAACTACTATCCTCAAGGAAATGGTGTAGCAGAATCTACTAACAAGAACTTGTTAGAAGTAATAAAGAAATTACTTGAAAGTAATCCTAGAAACTAGCATACCCAATTAAGATTTTCCTTATGGGCATATTGAACTCATATTAAGGTTGCTCTAGGAAGTTCCCCTTTTAAACTAGTCTATGGCCAAGATCTAGTTTTCCCCATACACTTATAGATACCTGTTCTTAAGTTCATGCACGAGTTTTACACTAGAGATGACCGGATTGAGGTAAGACTAAACAACCTTCTAAATATGGAAGAACAGAGAGATGCTACTCTACATCAATTTTTCAAGCATCAAGTTGTTGTCAAATGTTTGTTTGACAAAAGAGATAAAATTAAGGCATTCAAAATATTAGATTTGGTGTTGTTGTGGGACAAGGCTAAGGATAAAAGGGGTGATCATCATAAATTCGATAAACTCTAGCTAGGTCTGTATCAAGTAGTTGAGATCCTAGGTGAGAACACTTTTTGTCTGAGTACCTTGATAGGAGAACCTATTCCATTTCCAGTCAATGGGCAGTTTCTCAAGCATTACTTCATCTCATAAAGGTTTGAGTTTCTGAATTGATTGTATATATGTATTTTATGTAATTACTGGTTCTTTGCTCCCTTTTTTGTTGTTTGTTTGTTGTTTCTTTCTTTTTGTTTCCTTGGTTGTTGTGTGTTTGTTTCTGTCTGCTTTGGGGATTCTCTTTTCTTTCCATCTTCAAACATTGGGGTTGTTATTCAAAGAATGCTCTAGGCACTTGGAGAGGATTTTGTTTAGGCATTTTTAGGCATATGTGTTCAAATATTTTGTTATAAATCTCATGCCTTATGGTAATTTTAGCATGAGTCTCAAGGTTATTAGGAGTAAGGTATATTGTAGATAACCTCCTGAACTATTATTGAAATCTGTCACAAAATAGATAAAACATCCAACTATAAAGTTCCTATTCATGTCAGGGTGATTATATATTCAATTCAAGTGAAAAATCTATTTCCCTAAGACTGTCATGGGATCCACTGTAGTTCTCAACCCACACCTTAGACTATTAAAGTATTTGTATTGAGGAGATTTTTGAAAAGAATTTTTACAAAGTAAGGCCTTAAAAAGATATATAAAAAGAGAAGAACTACAATAAAGGAAAACTCAATACTAAATGGGTAGTTCAAGTATCTCTATCGGAGCTATAGATGCCTGACTGGCAGTAGAGAAATGCTTTGCGAGAACTATAGGTATCTCTGTCAGGGCTATGGACGCCTGACTGGCAGTGGAGCAATACCCAAGTTTTCATTGCATGATGGTTGAAGGACTCAACTCATGTAGCTTGGATTGTAGATATAGTTGTTTAGGTGTGGAGAAAGTTCAAATAAAGAAGGATGCACCAAAAGCATGCACACACTTAGATTCAAGTAGTATTTTATATTGGTTCTACATCTGAGATTTCAGCTCAACTTGACTTAAATATTCTGATCACACTTAAGTTAACATGTCTCATGAATTATAGGTTTTGGGGTGATTGAATTCTTCAATATCTTAAAAATGGGTAAACCATTTTCCCCAGCCGAGTCGCCATTTGGTATGCCTTGCATAACCACCCCATTTTTTCATCGAACAAAAAATGGGTCCCCTTTTTGTCTTTTGTTTTGGTTGTCTTTGGTTCTTCGGTTGGGTCTTGGGGTTCTTTGTTTTTTCCCCTAAGTCTATCTTTTGTTCTATCAGAGTCAGGTTTGGAACTAAATCTAAACATGGAACTCTTTAAGAGGTTCAAGTTTGGATCTTGTTCCGACCCTGACTCTGCCCTTCTCTTTTATTTTTCCTCTGTTTCCTTGGTTGTTTTTTGTCTTATTTTTGGGTTGGCCCATCCTCCATTTTGTTGGTCATTTTCATTTTTTTGTTTGTTTGCTCTTGTAGAGTCGGAGCCGGGATTGGAAACCACATGGGAAGTTTGTTTAGTTTCCATTTTTGTTCCCGTCCCGACTCTGCTTCTTCTCTCTTATCTTTCTTGCTTTCTTTGTTGTTTGGGTTGGGTCTGGTGTTTGCACCAGTCCCACTTCCCTTTTTCTTTTGTTGTTCTTTGCTTTGGTTGGGGCCAGATCCACAACTGGGACCGAACTTTGAACTTTGTGAAAGCTCTATTTTGGTTTTGTCTCTGCTCCTGTCTCCATTTGTTGTTTTCGGTTGGTCTTTGTTGGGGCTAGGTCCGGGGTTGGAAATGAAATATGGAACATTGTTTGGTTTCTCTATCTTGTTCCCGACCTGGCTCTGCCCCCACCTTACCTTTTTATGTTCCATTGACTTGACTTAACTTTTTGTTGGTGTCGTTGGCTCTGCCCCTGATCTACCACATTTATCGCATTAAAAGTAGCCTATTGATGCTTGTGAATTTTTGATTAAAGGTTTAATTATGCTTAAGCTACCTCATTGTTGTTATTATGCGAAGTTTTTAAGCAAATTACGACTAGGAAACTTGAGAGAGAATTGACTTGATCGCAGGGTAAAATGGCAGAGCGAATCTTGGAAAATTTGTGGTCAATCCTAGGGAGCATTTCGAGGTAGGTTTCTTTTGCTTTCCTGACTTCTATTTGTCATTTTAGCGTATTCACAGGAGTGTTTTTTCTATGAATTTATTCACTTAGTTTCTATTTTTTGTTTTTTTTTTGGTTATCTCTGCTTGTCTCTTTCTTCTTTGTTCCTTTTCATTTCATTGGTTTTGTTATTTCTATTTGTTGTTTTCACTTTGTTGTTTGTTTTGTCATCACTTTCGTGATGAATCCATTTTGTTGTACTCTAGTTTTGACTAAGGTTTCTATTTTTGATAGGGTTTCCTTGCTTGGGTAATAAATTTCTATTTTGAAACCTTGTTTTGGTTTTTGTCACATTGGTTTTGGGCTATTGTACCAATTTCTCTTCGTACCCTAGTTTTTTTGGAAATAGGGTATTAGCTCAATTAGGGCTTCATGGTTTAACATGTTCATGGTTTTAACGACCTCTGTACAGAGGATTTGTTGGGGGTTTAAGATATGCTATTTCTAGTTTTCATTTGGGCCCATATGACCTAGGGTTTTGGGGCCTATGTGACCATCTTGTTTTGTAGACTTTTCATTGGCCGGATTTATTCTGCTCCTAGTCATTTCTTATGATGACTATCTTTACTTTGGCTAGAAGCAGGTCCGACAAGGAAGTTGAACTTGGTGGTTAACTTTTGTTTCTGTTCAACTTCATGTTCCTATCCCACCTCTGACTTTGTAATTGATTCACTCTTGTTCCTTCTTATGACGTCATTATCTTTACTCTTCGACGGAACCGAGTCTAGGGAGGAAGTTGAACTTGGTGACTATCTTTTGTTTTTGGTTCCAATTCTCATTTTGGTCCCGCCTCTTACATTTTGTGTTTTGCATCTAGTCCCAATCCTGGCCCCACCATAGGATATGAAACATTGTCTATGCCTGATGCTTCTCCAATCTTGCCTCCAATAGAGGAATAGTTGACCAAATGTTATTTTAGGAGGATGGAGCAGTGATTATATTAGTGACTAACTTAGTTGTTTTGGTTCATCTAATACAAGAAATTGTTGCAGGTATTAAGAGATGTCGGGAGCATCAGATGAGGGCTCTCAAAGGAGTGATCCAGGTGAAACTTCATGACAGGGAGTTAGGGAAAAGAAGATCAAAGTGGAGTAGCTCCCGTATACCTTAAGGTGTAAGCATAGGGAGGTTGTTCTCACAGCTAGCAAGATTGACTCTTATAGGACTGATATAACTGACACCAATTTGGGTCCGTTTAACTATGAATAATTGCATGAGGAAACATTCACTGAGGAACAGGTCACGGGGAGGATAAAAAGGATTGTTCAATCAAGACTTGCACATGTTGCACTTTCTCCTCTATCTGTTCAATGTCCAGAATTGATTCTTGCAATAGCTAGAGCATATAAACCCTACCACTAGGCAATGTGTGGATGTGAAGGGCAATGTCATTATTGATTTGACACCTCAAATGATCAAATTCTTGTTTCATATACCTGATCCCAAGAATCCTAGAAAACTAAATGAGGCAAAGGCTCTGAGGCTTTACAGTGATAACAAAGATAGAAATAGATTCCACATGAATAAAACCTAGATGAGAATGGAAAAGAAGTCTTTGACGAAGCTTCTAGACTAGCTTAAAAGGGTAGATTTTAGTATAGAGATTGGAGATATAATCATGTTCCTCTCTAGGGTGTTTGGTAAAAGGGATGCTTCACTATTTAAAGAATGGATGTTTCCTTTCATCCAAACTATTTTTGATGGGAGGCAACAATTTGACTAGTCAATGATAGTGTCAAACAACATCCACAATCAGATGATAAAGGTTATAGAAACCAAGCGTTTCTTTATGAATTCCTATGTTGTCTATACAGTTGCTCAAGCGGGGATCTTTCTTGGACTTCAAATAGTGGGTGTATTAGGAGAATCCCAAGGATAGAAGAAGGTGTGGGAATATTATAATTAGCTCACCTTGCAAGCCTTGAAGCAACATTATAGAAGGGTTAATGATGCCTTTCTTTATGTCATAATCAACAAGCTTAATGGTGATGCTGGGTATAGACTTAGCAGGGAGGCAATGGCTTTTGTGAATGAGTGGGGACATTGGTTTATCCAATACCCCACATTCACTTACTTTAGGATATTAGGCTTTGAGGGTCATCCCCATTTGTTACCAAGATTTTGTGATGATAGTATTATTTTGATAGAATTTATTTATCAAGCCTTGGCTATGAATTTCCAATTTAGAAACAAACATAAGACTGGGTGCCATAAGTTTCCAATGAAGCTAGGGGCCTTTTGTTGTCCACACATTCAGGTAGGTAAGGTTGTTTGTGATGAATTAATTTATTTGAAATTGGGCTTGTACACTACCAAGAAATGTTATGGCCCCAAGCATAAGCTGAGGGCTTTGCTCCCTAGTGTTTTTGAGAAGCACTTCAATATATTGGAGGATTTTTGGGAGGATCTGCAAGATGATTATAATCTCAGGAGAAGGAATTATGAAAGGATACCTATCTCATGATTGATTTTGGGATAAAGGAAGATATTCTTGACACATTATCTGATGATGGGATTGTCTTGGATCCTGGATATGATGCAAACAAGATTGGAACTAAGGATCTTGACCCAATAGATTGGAGTGCGGATGAGACAATTGATATAATGTAGATTGTGAGACTAGTGCTTGATAGGAGTATTCAATGGATGAGTTTGAGGGAAAATCAGGCCAAGGCTATATCATCCAAGAAGAGGAAGGTTGCAGGTACCACTCAAGGATATAAGAGGGAAAAGAGAAGGATGGGACCTAAGGAACCTTTAGAGTTTATGCCTTCTAGTGTCCAAGAAGAGGAGGTGGTTCCTCAAGACCTTCCAAAAGTACAAGAAGATGAAACCACGGTGGAGGTGGGTGTTTCTATACCTATTGCAGGAGAGGTACCTACTCAGCTCTCTAATGCACAAGAGTTGGGTCATGAATCACCAATGGGGGCTCTTCAAGGTGAAGCAGAAGCCTTGAAAAAAATGGAGGGTGAGGTTGAGATACATAATATAGAAACGAATTCAGAAAAGACTCCATCTGATAGGGAGCATTATGTATCCACATCATTGGATATGACAGATGATGTAGGTACTAAACATATACTAACTGAAGAGGCTCAATGGAAACTTTTCAAGGAAGCAAAAAGAGAAGCTGATGCTAAGGCACAAGAAGAGGCATCAGCTAAGCTACAAGAAGATGAGGCCAAGCAGAAGGAGTTAGAGGATAAGGTTAAGGCAGATGAGATAGCTCAAAAACAACAAAAGGAGAAAGAGCTCAAACTTCAAGAAGAAAGGGATAGGTTGATATTGTAGCAGAAAATTCATTATCTTAAAGAGAAAAAAGCTCAGCAAAGAAGAGAAAAGGAGGCTATTGAAGCTAAACTCAAGGAACAAGAAGAAGCTTATAGGCAAAAGGAAGAGAAAGAATGCATTAAAATGGAAAGAGAGGTTGTTGAGATTGTTGAACATGCAAAGAAGTCGAAGGAAGCATGAGACTATGATGAAGAATTGAAAAAGTAGCTAGATGAAATGTTGGAAAAGAAGAAAGAGGAGGAGGAATGTTTAAAGAAGGAGTTGGAGGCTAAGAGGCTACAAGATCAAAAGGATAAAGAAGAAGCAGAAAAGCTAGCGTAGGAAAGTGAGCAAAGTCATCAACAAAATTTGCAGGAGGTTGATTCTCAACCAAAGCTTACATTGTTTTAACCTCTGTCTTCCACCACTGTTGCTTCCTCTTTAGCCCAGGCGGCCAATACCCCTATTGCTCCGACTTGGCTAAAATTGGACTTAGAGAGAAAACAAGTTGTTTGGCCAGAACCATTGAACTAGGAAGAAATGATGAAAGAGAAACCTAAGAAGAAGGCCCAGGTTCTTCATTCCACTAAGCTCACTGATGCTGGAGAGATCATTGCTAAATGTGCCATACCTGTAATGGAGAAGAACTTTGATGGCATGCAAATCACTGATTATCAATTGGGGGCAGTAAATTTGGGAAAGCCTACTAGAAACCAACAGATGAGCTTGACTGATATTGTGGCTTCTTCAACCAAAACCTAGATGATCAAGGATAAGCAAAGGAAGGATGAGCTTAAGGCTTAGTTGGATCAACTCCATGGTTTCTTAAAAGATGTTTCTAGTCCCATTTCTCAATAGGCTGCTCCTCTTGAATCCCCTATTTTGTTAAGAAAGAGGGAGGTATATGATTTGATTCAGATGAAAAGTGAGATGGGGATGATGGACAAGTGGTTGGATAAGCTCAACCAGGAGATTGATGATGTTCTTGTTGAGGGTGCTAAGATTCATAAAGCTTCTCTTGAATTAGCAAAAGATCTAGACCAACAAGCTAAGGATTTGGACAAGCAAGACAATGAATACAAGGAATATGTGAAAAGGCTAGAAGATCTCAGCAAAGTGCCCAAATCTACCTTAATAGAATTTTCAATTCTTGAGCTTGGTGATGAATACTTTGTGGAGAAAACCATGAGTATCATAAGATATAAGTCTAGGGCTATGCATGGACATCAAGAGGAAGTCCGAGAAATGAGTAAGGACTTGAATCAACAAATGATTGAGTTAGAAGCAGTTGTAGCCATTTTGATTAACTTTGATTCCTCCCATAAAGAAGGCCTATCTTTGGATAAACTAAGAGAGAAATGGACGGGTAGGTTTCAAGAAATCATGCAGAAAGGCTATGATGGGGAAAATTTATTGTTAGATAAATTTATGGATATTCAAGAGGAGGTGAGAACTACCAAGAAGGAGCTAATCAAGCTAAAGGAGATACAAAGTTTGGTATCTGTGGAGTTTCAAAGAATCAAATTTGAAGGTGATTGGTTGGATGGGCCGGATTTTGAAACTCTTCTATAGGTATTCTCTAGTTATGATGAGTAAATTCAAGAGCATTCAATGAAAAAGTGACTAACTCTTTCTGTCATACTCCATCTACTCTTCTCCTCTTTCTATGGATGTTGACATGAGCTCTACTCTAAGTCTAATCTGTGGGTTTCATCTTCCTCTTGGAGTATCAGATTTTCCTTTTTGTACAACAAAGTAATCAGCCTTAAAAGCAGGGATTCTTGAGTCCACTTCTATGTTCAGTTTCAACTCCATGGATTGTGGATTTTGATTAATGATTCAGAAATTCATGGATGTGGCATGCTATATGTACTATTAGAATCTACTTTGTAAAGGTCGGCTAATTGAAAAAAAAAAGATCAACCACCTAAGGATAGAAGATAGAAACTAGATCTAGGATTTCAATGTTTTAGAAAGATACTTTAGAAAGTTTAGTAAAAGCTTGATTTTATAGATTCATACATTTTCTTGTGATGATTTTGAAAGTTTGGATCCATTTTTTATAAGGTTAATGATATATGATTAATCCATATGCCAGTGGTTTGTTATGCTTAATTGTTCTTTATTTGATGAGAGTCAATAGAAGGAACTGGATTCAAGGTCATATCATTGGATTATCTATGAATTAAATTGTTATTGTATTTATTTGATTTGTTGTTTGGATGATGAGTGAATGATTTATTTAAAGTAAGATTAGTGAATGTCGATGATATCTTAATTAGCATTATGGATGTATGCAGTAGTGTAGTTTATTCTATAGATTGCATCTTGTTGTAGTTGTGGTTAGTTAGAATGAACACTCATTGTTGATCTGCATGTATGGATACATAAGGATTTTATTCATGTTTCCTTGATTTAAAGCTCTATTCCATCTTTTTCTTTTATTTAAAAAACCCCAAACGTAGACTACCTGATGTTATGCAATTCTTGTTCTTTGTTACCAGTAAAGGCCCCTTGAACATTATGGTCATATCAATCATTGAGTGAAATCAACATAATCAAGAACCAATTACTAGGACCTTGGGAGTTAGATCTTTATGTGCGATCTTTCTCTTTCAAGAGAAATAGAATAGTAATATTCTATTTAATGTTGTGTTGTTTTGACCATCAATAGATATAAATGCACTCAAATTAGAAATATGATGCTCCATATGTAGGTTCACCATATGAAATGAAGAAAAATGGGAGATGGAGGGATGCTTTCTTTCACTTCTAAGGTTTTGAACCTAAAAGGAGAGGCACTCCAATTTTTCTACATCTCACTCAAGAGAAAACCTTTGAGATTTCAATGCAAAGGAGATTGAAATCTGACAAAGGGAAGGTTCTAGAGAAATGATAATAGCTAATGAGGGTTCATCGCCAAGTGTAAAGTTGGAAAATACAAAATGTTGGAAAACACAATGTGATATGCAAAATGACCTAGAAATGCAAGTAAAATGTAATAAAAAAATATAAAATTAGAAATGTGCATTTGGGAAATTGAAGGAGGTAGAATGGAGGTCTAGAATCTTGAAAATATAGTGTTTATGTTGACTAGGACTCATATGCTAGTCTGAGTGAATCAGTCTAGTTTCAGGTAAACTGTATCGGAAGAGGTTTAAGAGAAATGGGTACTCAGATCTACAAAATTCCCTGATAGACAAGTACAGTAGGACTCATTTTCCAATAGTGGTGAATTATTCCACTTTTAGATTTCTAGAAATTCAAAACTAGATCTTGTAGCTCTTAGTCTTCTCTTATGTTCGTAATTCAGATCTGAGTTCAAAATTGCAAAATTTAGCCTGTAGACCTTCTCCAAGCTTCTCCAAGGATTTTTACAACTTTGATAACTTGAAGATAACTTTCCCATTCTTTCTTCTTGATAAATATACAACCCATACCTACAAATCACATGCAAAGAGAGGGGGAAAATATTGTGGGCTTAGTGAGTAGGGGTTTTCCTTGGTGAAACCCCTTGTTGGTAATTAAACCCTTGAAAATAAATGAAATAGGATAGAGAATGATATAAATGAACAAATAATAATGTTGCAACTCACCAAACCCTTATATTAAAGTGTTGCAAACATGTAAGTGATGGCTCCAATGGATGTAGACTTGGACTCTTGCTTGATGTTGATGCAACGCTTTCTTGAAATACAAATCCTACACCACAAATGTTAGCTCTAAAACAACATGATGCAAAAAATCCTTGACATGATGAAAGACAATTGAAGGATTCTCTTGATTGCCTTGTAATCCACCCTTGAAATGCCTTGCATGCTCTTGTGAATGCTCAAATGCTCTTGTGAACTATATGCATGAATTCTTGAATGCTTGGTTAGGATGAAATGAGAGAGAGAACCTTGTATTTATACTTAATTATACAATAATTCCCAAAATTATAACACTACAGGTCAACCTTAGATCTTGGAGAAGAAAATCCTACTAGAAATTTAAAGGGGACTCATTTTCCCATAATGGTGAATGAGTCCCACATTAGGAATTTGAGGTGGCTTTCAATATTTTGATATTTTAAATGATATTTGTAAAGATTATTCTTAAAAATACACATAAATAAGGCCTATGGATGCAAAATGGGGTCAATTAAAGCATAAGAAAGCCCAATTATTAATGAAAAATCTAGGAAAGTGTGAAAGTGTGTTACAACACTTTACAACACTTTGAAATAAGGCTTGTTAAATGATGAAAAGAGGTTATTTTATTAAAAATACCTTAGAAAAGTGTGAAAGTATGTTACAACACTTTACAATAGTTAAGTAAGGTACCATTTGAATCCTTTTAGTTCGCAAGGGCCCAAGACCTAATATGAATGTGTTATCCACATTACAACACTCAACCAAGGCAACATTAAGCCAAAATCCACAAGGACCCAAATGAGTCCAAAAAAGTCAAAGGATCCTTTTTCCAACACTACAAATAGTAATTTTTGAATTGTTTGTGGGGTGTATATAAGTCTTTGGGATGCATTATGGAATCATTGATGATTAATGATACTCTTTTACTGCTATATACAACTATGTAGGCCTTTCTTTTACCAATTAGAGTTTTATTTGACAACTATTCTTTGAATCTCTTAGTTTTTTCTAATATTTGTTATGCTTGATACCATATAAATTAAAAAATTAATTTATATTGAATTTTGAAAAAAAATGTAATGAAATAAAATAGTGTTTTAGTTTGTAAATTATTTAATTGGCTTATCTCTGGACCTATTTATTACTTCTATCTAATCATGGTAATGTTTACCTTCTTTTTAATGGGATAATTTCTCCTAAATCCCTCATTTAGATATCCATTACACTAGGTTTCCTCTATTATCCTTCCAATATGATCTCATAATTGATACCCTTGGTTACCTAGGCCATAACATGCCCACTCTCTAGTCATTGACATTTTCTTCATGACAATTCACATGTCTTGAATTCTCACTTTGAAGGTGATAATATGCTTTTCATAGAAAAATATTTCGATGAAGTCTCTAATACCTTGGAGGTTGTAGACATCATATGCTTGTGTTTAGTTCCCAAATTTACATACAAAAAATATTAAAATTCATGACCATTGTGAATCCACCCTTTAAGAGGATCCCTAAATAATGGCACCTTCTAAAACATAGGAAATTTTCTTTGTATCCAAACATTCCTTTTAGATTGGGTGTCACTCTCTAGTATGTGGAAATAATATATTATTAAAATAAGACCAACTTACTATCTTGGATGAATAACTCTCTTTCCATTTTAGGCCATATCTAAGTTGCCAATGAGAATCTCCTTTCCAACCATGTTTTTTCTTTCTCTATCACCTCCCTTCCAAGTTATATACAACATAACATAATTTTTTTATCAAAATTAGCAAATAAGAGAGGCATGCATGTATCATAATATGTATATTGTGTTTGACCTAAAGAAAAAGGATGTTTAGGTCTCAATGATATGAGGACTCAAGACATTTTCTCTAATCCTTAATGAATCATATTGTACCTTCATAGAGACACTCCCCAAATCTTGTGCTAGTTAGGTACCACATTAATTTAGCAACTAACATTGGATTTTAATATTATTAGATTGAAGGATAAGATTCTTTGGTACCTTCGATGGAGACCCATATAATTCCCCAAGTCTCACTACTAGGAATCTAGCTAAGTGATATTTTTTTAAAGAACAACTACAAAAAAATGGACAAGTAAGTTGTGGTGATGTTCCATGTCACCCACACCACAAGACATTAAAAACATTATTCCCAAAATAGTGGAAACAAGTGCAAAACTTACAAAGAATGTGAATAATTCACTTCAATGATCCTATGATATAGTGGATCTTTACCATAATGATGATCAAGTCTTAACCTACAATTATGTTCTCTCATGAACAAAACAAAAGGGTAGGTTGAGGGAATAATCTATCTTGAACCCATTCTCATTTACATGACCAATAAAAATCACAACACCACAAGAGACCTAGGTAAGAGGTGGGAGAACTATGGGATACCCTACCTAACTAGTCGAGACAACCATGAGTTCCCTAAATGCATAGGATGCTTCAAAATAGAAAAAATGGAAATAAATACCAATCAAATACACCCAAACACAAGGAGAAACAATACATAAGAGGTCACTCAACAATGGGGTACATGTCCTTAATCAACTTGGATGATAATCAGATGATTTCTTGCAAAGGTATGCTTCCCAATGTAAAGCTTAGAATATCTTTCATCTATGATACTTTTTGAAAAGGTGATAACATGGAATTACTCAAAAGACTCAATTGTTTCTGGATAAAATTAAAAAATATTATAAATGACAATGTCTAGCATTTAAGACATTTTTTATTTATTATTGACCATTCAAGAAAATTCCTTATAAACTTGAAATGAAATACATTAATTTTTTAATCTTTTTTATTTTTTGAGATATTTCTTTAAATTACCTTGAAAAAATATTGACATCATTATCTACACAATGAAAAAAATCATGTTACAATATTTTAGGTTAAATTGTGTTAGATCAAGATGTTTTGAAAAATTGCTTTTGTCTTAGTAAAAAAATAATTAAAAAACTATTCAAAAATAAATATTTTGACCGAACTTTAGCATCGTCTACATCTTTCCAAAAATGGATGTAAAAAAAATACTTTAATTTACAACTTATTTTATTAGTTGTATAGGTGCATACTTTGGATTTCAATACACTTTTTAAAAAAGGTAATTTTTTTGTATCCTATACATCCAAACTAAAAAAATTAACCTAGATATTAGAATAAACTACATATTTCAAAACTGTAAAATAAATCCTACATTTCATATTTCTACACCATATTAATATTCTATGTGTAAGTGCTTTAAATTTTTATCTCAACTATGAGAAACTTTTATTTTTCATGTAAAATGCTTGCATTTTTTTGCTAAAAAGTGGATCAATTACCATCAAAGTTGAATTTCCTAAGGCTTATGGTAGTACTAAATGTGGATTCATTATTTTAACTATTTATGCTCTTCTACTTAGTCATTAATGGCTTTACTTAGCTCAAATTTTATTCATGAATGCGATCTAGCATTTCTCATCTTCTTCTCTTGGGCTCTTTAGTTCCATCAAAAAAATATTGTCTTACTGCTACTAATTATGTTATTTTAGTGCAAGGTTTTAGGTTTTTTTTCGCGAGTATAGTTGCTCAATAGAAGGGTAAGTTATTTCCCTTTCCAACAAAAATATCTATCCTTTTACTAGTCACTTAATCAATGACGCATTTCTTACTCTCCTATAAGAGAGACAATGTTGTGAAAACGTTGTAGTTTGTAAATATCTCTTTCCTTAAATTTGGATCTAGCATACAATGATGTCATCAATCATACTTATCGAAGCCTCCCTAACTTGACTATTTTTTATAGAAATGAATTGATCAAACAAATATGCAAATTGTTTGGTATTCATTTTGATTTTTAGTACTCCCCTTCAACTTTTTGACAATCTATTTTTTCTTGCACTGAAAGTAAAATTTAATTCTATATTTTTAAGCCTATCATCCTTATGAAGAAGTTTTAATTATGTTCCAAATTTCTTTCTACCAACCATGTGTACTATTGTTCCATCTAGCTCCTTCAAAATTTACAAATTTTACTAAAAGATTTTATTTAGGCCTCTTTTAATAAGGGAAAAACATCTAAAAGGGTTGCATACATAAATTTGTTGTCTTGCATATGCCTCTAGTGGTCTTGGACTTATTTATACTTATAGACAAGGTCCAGTCTTTCGTGCTAAAATTACTTTTGAAACTATTCATGATAAATAGGTCTAAAAAGATCTAGGCTTTCACTTCATTCTCAATATTAAAAAACCTATAAAAGCTCAAGGAATTCTTTTTCCATAAGTAGCTCCCAAATGATTGGGCAAACACAATAACGATGACCCTCCACTTCCTCCCACTGGAATAGCTTTAGCTCTATGGAGACATGAGTGATTATATTATATTTGTGAAATTTTGCATTAACTTTTGAAAATATAATTTAATTCCCCACATTTTCTATGTGAACTAATATATTAATTTTTTATATAAATTAATATAAAAAAAATTATTAACATTAAATAATTAAAAATATAAAATAATAAGCAAAAGAAATATCTCCTTACTAAATCATTATAAACAAAATATCTTATTGCACATCTAAAAACCTTTTTTTTACCACATCAATTATATTCTTTCTCTTACACTAATCTTACCAATTCACATTTTCATATAATCTTTATAAAGTATAATTATTTTTCTTTCTCTATATTCTTCATATGCATATAACATTCTTGAAGCAAACGCAGTATATAGTAACTACACATAATAGAATATAGGTAAAAAGTCAAATTAATTTGAAATTGCATGAAATCGTCAAAATACATAGTAGTAGTGACGAAATCCCAAAACAAGACCAGGTATCTCCCTTACCAAACAGACTTATCTGGTGCACTCACGCTAGTCTGGAAACTAACGCAGAGTCCACCCCACATCATAGGGTGGAGAAAAAACTAAACTAGAGAGTTGGCAGGGTGAGTTTCATTCAAGAATTGTTTTGACCTTTTATATATTTTTGGACTATTGGGTAGAGAGTAGGTAGACCAGCCGCTAGAACAAGTACGATTGCCCAAAACATGGATACGTACTTGACAAACTTGGGATGCTTCTTCATCCACTTTCTAAGTTGTACCATGCGCCGGTTACTATGCCAGACATTCAGATCCAGTTTTACCTGCACAAATGGGTCTTCATCAATATCCTGCAAGTTGAGTCCTTTGCAAAGCCCATTGAAGAGATCGGTCACTTCATCATCGGTCCCCATGGAGCTCTGAATAATCCCTCTTCTCCTCAGCACAGCAACGTCCTCTTCTCCCTCGATTAAGGTATTCATCAGCAATACATAGTATGAAATATGCTTGATTCTTTCTGGCCGGCACGCCTCCATGGCCATCAGATTCCTGAAGACCATCTCGGAAGAATCTGTGATAAAAACTATGGGCAGAAAAAGAGCTCTCCTTTCTTGATCAAAAGATAGTTTTTCCTTTGATGGGACTCCATAGTAAGGTTCGAATTTCATACCTGAATTGAACAGCTCGGAAGCCGAAGACTTTATAAATGCTTTGAGAAACCGATCAACATCAGGTTTTTTCTCGTTCTCATTTTGATTTTTGTCACTCTGAGTTTGGAGTGGCTGTCGTTCTTGATATGTGCCCACACATTTTTTTATTGCGATCCAAATAGCAGAAGAAACACTCTGAGTTTGTTGTTGCTGTCGTTCCTGATGTCCGCCCATACAATTTTTTATTGAAATGCAAAAAACAGAAGAATCCTTTTTAACGTCTTGTTTAGATTTATCCTTTTGGCACCGAACTAGGTATTCATCCGTCACAAAGCTGTGGAACAATCCTAGCATGTGTTTGTAATTTTCCAGATCTTTATCTTCTTCAATCCAATCTGGTGTTTCCTCGTGAAATCCCCTGGCTAGGAAAGGGTTAACTATTAAAGTTATGTCACGAAGCATTTTGTACAATTCCTTTGCAGCATTCTGAGGTGGATCCATCTCCAATTTCAATAGTTTTACCAGAACCACAATGGGGATCTGATTTTCCATCATGAAAAAGTCACCCAAGATATCAAATTGGCAAGATCTAATCCTGTTCTTATTATAAATGGGATCTGATCCCGCATCAACATCTGAATGGGGAGGAGGAATGTCAAGCTGAATTTTTTTCTCTTCTGACCGGTTCAGGACTCTGAGAATCTCAAGAACAAAGCAACCATCGAGAAGGCAAGTCCAGACAATAGTCTCGTCCTCGGCATCTGTTTCTTCTTCGTAGCAGCTTGTTATGAGAGAGATGGATTCCTTAAACAGATCTAATAAGGAGCTTTTCTTTGCCGGTGGCAGCCTCTGCCACATTTTCAAAACGGCGTCCACTTTGCGACGGTCCATCTCAGACAATGCTTTAGTGGGTTGATGATTGAACAGGCCCAGGGATACAACACGTGGTGTATAGGCTGTGGTATTTAAATCCCTGAGAAACATGGGAATTCTGTAAATGCAAACAGTGCCGAAAGACTCTTTCATCTTTTTTCGACTCCAAGCTCCCTCTGCGTACCTGTATTTCACTTCTTCCACCCATGCTGATTCACTTCCTTTGTCGCTCATAGCTGTATCTTTCACAGATGCTGACTCACTTCCTTTCTCGCTCATCATTGTCTCTTAAACAAATGCTGAAGCTCAATTCCTGATGCTCCCTTCCCCGGATTTGCCTTATTGCTTGAAACTTGTGGAATTTCCTCTAATATCTTTTTTCTGGAAAATTCAAGAGTTTCAACAAGTTAATTCAGAAATCTGCTTTCTAATTTATCCATGGATTGTGGAAACTTCATGTTATTAAGTTAATCATGATTAAATATAGTAATATTTGAACTTTAAACTGACTAAAGTAAATTGTAATAGTGATTCTGTCTTTTTTTCTTAATAAAAATTATATTTCAAAATTGATATATTCAGTACATATTGAAAACAATTTTTCCTAACAAATTTATTTTTGAAATATATACCTCACAACTGCTAGATAATTTAAAAATCACCCTTCATTAAAGAGAGGAATTCATATTGTTTCCGAACAAATGGAAAATAAAATTGATAAAACTATGCTAATTTTCAATAATATTATTTAAATTTTGTTTTCTAATATAGCAATTTTATTGAGAAAGATTTTATACAAATTTAATGATGGAAATAAGTCACATCTGAATTAAAGATGGACTTTTAGGTCAATAGTTCAGTTGTAGAGCACTCCAAGCAAATGGAAGGTCCTAGTTTGAGTCTTGACTTGTCCATGAAAAGCTCAACATGTTATGAGAGCCAGACCAGACTAAGAGCCCAAGATATCTATAGAGTGATTTAAGGAGTGTCAAAAATAGGTCATACTTGAATGAAATATGGACTGATCACAAAAGAACCAGTAACTAGTAATAGAACACTAAAACAACAAATAGAAAGTTATAGTTTGAATGAAAATAACACTTAACTCATTTTCTTTTAATAAAAACTCGATTCAACTAATGTGAATGAATCATAGCAATGAGTAGATGTTATGAAACCAGATAGATATCATAGCAATGCAGGCATTCTCAATGCAAAAACGTAAGAAATATTTGCTGCATCCAACAACTTCGAATTCACTAAGAAAATCAATGCCAGAAGAAGATGATTATGACAACTGAAATAAAAAATAGAATCGTGAAAGCAAATCTACCAAACTATTTCAATGTGTAAAGCTATCCATTCGGGATTGGTTTTGCAATGGATACTTCTAGAAAAACATTTCTCTGAACTTTGTGGGCAATTCCTCAGATCGTTATTTTTGTTCTAAAGAGCCCTAGGTGGGATCAGTTGAAATCAACCAGCAACAAATTAGTAAAAATAACTCAACATAAAATCATAGATCATGCTTTCAAGTACCAAGAAAAACAGTGCCGCTATATAATGTATCACCATACCAACCATATAACTTCGTATAAAAAGCTATCTCATTGAAAATGAATTTGTAAAATTATAAACTAATTGTCTTTTACAGTATTAATACTGAACTACTTGTAGTATAGTATAGTCTTATGGAGAAAATAAAAATATTACCAGAACTAATGGAATGGTTAGAAAAGCTTTGAATAGAAAAATTGTATATCTCACCTTTGTTACTCCTAATCTTTTGTTGCAGGTAACGCCCATCGATTGTCAGTAGAATGACACGCAATCGATTTATATAATTTAAATCAGAATCAAACGTCACACATCCAAGCAATCCCCACATACTATCTTTTACTTTATTCTTTATTTTTTTATTGGATTTATTGGTCCAGATCATCCCCACATACTACTTTGATTAAAGATTATGCCAAAGGAAATCTACGCCTGTCAAGCATTTTTCTTTGAATAAATATTATGCGAAAGCCACCGAGGAATTCTACGGATTTTTAACACTTTTTATGTTTTTCCACGAACTATTGAAAGAAATGGACAACATTCTTCGGAACCCTTACTTTAATGTCATTTCTTTTGAAAAAGAAAATGTTAGAACAAAACATTTTGAATTTCTAGTTTCTCGACATAATCAAAAGAAATTAAAGCAATAACCGCTGGGAAATTCAGTGAAATTTACTTAGAAGAGAAAGCATAGAGCACATCAAGAGAAGAAAAAGTGGTTTGCAGGTAAATTCGTAATAAAGAATTTTATTTGAATTTATTCTTTTTATATTGTAGGGTATTATTTCAGCATTGTTTCTAAAAAGGTTTTCTCAATGATTTAATTTCATTATAAAAGTAAAGGTAACTCAATAAATTTCATAGATTAATTTAAATATAGTATTTTTTATATTTTTCATGTTTTTGATAAAGTAAGCATGGATTTTGAAAGGGTCTTGATCCCTTTTACAGCAAAGGAAATTACCATACAAAGCTTACAACTAGGCAGAACAGCCTGATAAAACAGACTGGTCAAATACAACAATCAATCTGGAAAAGAAGGACAACAACAACAACAACAACAACAAATAGACTAGTAGTAAGAACAGAGCCACCAAGACCAATCAAGAAAAAATAGTTTAAGCTCCAAAGCTTGAAACCAACAACTTATCCTTCAAATGCAATTCATCAAAGAATTTTTTAGGGGTACATTTCTTTTGACTTTGCACAATTGTCTAGGGAGTATCAGAAACTAGATTAGGAACAAGAACAAGAGGATCCTCAAAAGAGTCATCGCATACCTCAAAGGGAACAACCAAGTGTTGAACCAGAACTACAAAAGCCACCAGAGGAAGAACACCAACAACAATAGGAATCAAAGAGGTAGGGGCCTCAAAGGAAGCAACATACATAGTAGATGGGACATCCTTATTTTGAATCAGAGCAACAAAAACCATTGGGGAAACAACATCATTAGAAGAAACTAGAGACACTGCAACAACCATCGAAGGAGCAACAATTGCCTCAACACTCATATTTTTCCCTAGAGAGGATGCCTTGAATCATCATTAGAAGAAACAGAGGGGTGATCCCACAATACTGGTTTACAATTTTTGGCCAAACTAGACATTGAACGATTTTTTTTAACTAAATCTTCACTTTCGGGCACCTATAGCTACTAAACCATGAGGAATTCGAAGATAATGCAAACTAGTGATTTGTGAAATTTTGTCTATAGATTCTAAATATATATGTATTTTTAAAATGTGGAATCAAATTGCATTTCTCTTTCCATCTCCTTTGAAATCTAGTTTTTAATAGTAAACACCATTTTTAAATAGTAATGTTCATCCTATATAACATTTTTTTTTTCTATGAAGTATAAAATTCTATTTTTTTTAATTTAAATTTTTTTATATGATATCTAGCACATTCATTTGGTTTCATAGTGTTTTATTGGATATTTTTTTCTTAATTAAGTTTTGAAGTCAAACCAATTACAATTTAGACATAGATAGACGGTATACAACATAACTTTTTTGAATGTATCAAAATTCATTTTTATTTTGTTGGACCAAGGACATCAATATCTAGCACAGACATATTTTTTCTATTTTTGTTTTGGTAATTTCTCCTTTTCCACATGTGCAAAACAGAGAGCTTGATTTTTGGTGAAAAACCTACATTCACAAAAAACAACAATAAATATAATAATCAAATTAAATATATATATATATATATTTTGGAAGCTTATAATAAGGAATACTGTAACAACCCTCTTCTTAATACTCAAGTGATCTCAAGAATTTACTAGAAGGTAAATAAACTTAGTAAACATGAGAGAGAATTTATTTTTATTTTATTTTTTTTAAAAACATTTGTATAAGCACAAAAATAAAGTACAACAATACAACTTTTCTAGATAAATTCAACTTGAATTCACATGTAATTGTAACTAGAATCAAGAGAATTCCATACACTATTCATTTATATCACAAAATATGTACTTACCATAAAGAATAGTTTTACCTCATAGGTTGATTGCCATAAACCATAACATCGAGTTCACTGCATTTGGAATGTTGATGTTGAACTTCACGATACTCAGTGAGTCTTTTGCCATAGAGGGAGAGCATCATCCTAGTGCTTTTCCTTCAACCGCAGACCCAAGTGGTCCCCCGCACACTTCCTAACTAGAAGTGCCCCGGCCCTTCACGAAGGGTATAGATATAAGGAGTTGTCAAGTTTCACCATCTAAGTCCTAGTGATGTTTCCTACAAAACTCAATTGACCATACAACTCTAGATCCCTTCTAGCTAAGTAATGATCATTTTGATTGGTCATTCCATCTAGACACACACCTCTGACTTGTCTTATAAACTATCCCAACCTATAGTTTTTCTTACTTTATTTGATATTCTAGACATAACTAGTCAGTATAGAAAATCCATTCTAGTCAGTCCAACCTAGAAATAATCCATAATTCATTATAAACATGTAATGTAAAGATTTAGATATTTCAAACCTTTTCAAAAGTCCCCTATTGCATTCTTGCAATATCTAGGGTTTATGACGTCCTGTCATTTACTTCTCAAGATTCAATACCCAACATATCAATGCATTTAATCAAGTTTCAACATTATTGAAGAATCTCTTAAGGTGTTATAAAGACTTCCTGTCTTACTCAATAGCTTTCTCGACCTTACACTGACAATCAAAATATATATGTACAATGTCATATCTAACATATGAGTTATAGATTCCCTACATTCTCCTTGTTTCAATACTAGGTTTTAGCTTTTCTAACCCAACACATGGAAATATCAACATCCTTGATTCTCCAAAGGGAATAACATAAGTGTAACTAATCATATGAACAAAATGCCTCTAGTCTCTCCTAGACCACTTGACATTGTTTAAATTCACATTTTACGTACATGTATAAACATAGTATTCAAGGTATTCCTTCACTAATGTAATATCAAAAGAATACTATCATTTCATATCAATAGTCTTGATCTAAGTCAATCTTCCAGCATAAGTTAGGCTTTAACATCTTATACCTCCCTCATGAGGCATGACCATTCATAAAGAGATAACTTCCATTTACGGAGAAGTATAATAGTTCCATACTAACCATAGTATCCACTAATAAATCAGGAAGGCACTTAGTGCTGCCTACAAGACAATAAAACTTTCCTCTTATCTATTTTCTTCTTCTCCAACAAGGAGTCAACATATCCTTTAAATACATAGGATGTGTCGTACTTAACATAGTAACTATCAATAATAGTTAAACTCTGTTATAGGGAATTTGTGACTCCATGTCACCATATTCCATTTTCTAAACATATCATAAGTCAATCCATATTCACCCCCCCAAGTCTATCCATGGTTCTCAACTCCAATTTAAAGTATCCCATATGATAGAATCATATTCGTGATATTATAGACATACTTTGCCTTAACTAAAAAGAATGGTTCTTAAAGTTGATAGTTCAAATTACCCTTATGAGCTTTTGCTAATAAACACTATCCCCGTGAAGATCACTCATAAGTAAAACCAAGAGTTTAAATCTTGTAATATTAACCATATTAGTTTTTGTTATATAAAGCAACAAACTCTAATACTGATGATTTGGCTAACATGCAAGCTTTCATATGTTAAAACTATGATCATTGATTATCACACCACCTCCTTTGTTGAGGGTAGACAAGTACAGTCATAATTATTTAATAAGCCCTTCTTTAACCCCAATCGAGTTTTCATGCAAGAAAAGTCAAGATTTTGTTTGAGTGTTGTAAGCATAGTTATATTTTAGGCTATATCATCCATCAACACAATTGTGGTGGCCATATTGGTTATATGCACGTTGAATAACTAACAGATACAATACCATAGTTTGGCACCTTTCATACCCTGAACTCCTTAGGACAATCCCCTTACTCGAGACTTGGCTCTGTTTTTATTCTATCTACAATGTTATTTGATGTGAATATGCTAAAGTAATTATATGTGCTCGGCCATAATAACCTCGATCCATAGATATAGCATGGATTATAATGCACTAAGCTCATTAGCTTTTATGACCTTGAGCTACAAATATAACATAACAAGCCTTGCAATATAGCCCAATTTTCACACCTATGAGCTTTAGTATAGAAAGGCATACAATGTATTGAAGCTCGGCCTCCATGGCCTCAGGAAAGTCATGGAAAGGAATATAATATAGTATAGCTCTGCCATTAGTCTCGAGCTTAGACATAGTGAAGAATAGAGAGGAATACAGCTCAGTTGTAAGGCCTTGAGCCTCTGAAATGAAAAGAAAAGCTTTAAATATTATTCAAGCTTGACCGTAATTTCCCAAGTCATTACCACAAAGAATATATCAGACATAAGGACACCACAGTAAAAACATCAACCCCATAAGATATGCATGTCATGGAAGCTCGATAAAAAGAAAACTCATAATTGCAAATGCATGTAAGGGTAACATCTGAGCACAATCCCTCGAATGCGAAGGTATTTCCCAAATTTGACCTCCATTTGGCCTCCTCTTAATGTCTTTCCATGCACAAAGCTAACCAAATCCTCTTTTATCCTGTTCACTGGCCAAGAGACCTATTTCTTCAAGACGCTGGCCAAGAGATCCTCTTTTTTTTAGACGCTGGTAGGGAGATCCCCCTTCCTCTACACACTCTTCCCCGATAGTTAAAACTATCCCTTCTCTTGACGCCTCCACCCCTTATAACCGTTTCTTGATTGACAGTTAAGGCAAGGCCACTACCGGCAGTTGCAACAACACTCTGGCACATGTGGGTGACTCAACAATTGACAACAACCAATCATTGATCATGCCATCATGGGTAAGGGTTGATAAGCATTGAGATTTGCCGATATTAGCATAAAGATGTTAACTATATATATATATAGATATATATATATATATATAGAAAGAACTGTCACCTCTTAATGATATGTCACGACCTAAGGGATCTGTGTAAAGCATATAACTATGCAATTTCATATAAACATAAAAGTTAAAGCCATTACCAAAGATTCTATGAGTTGAACCATTTCTTCAAAGTAATTTTCTCTTCTAAAATAAAAGTTGAGTCATATCGTTTAACTCTCAGCTTATGTAGCCATTGCCAATTTAACATATATTTTAACATATTAATAATTTAAGAAATATTAACGTCAAAGAAAGGTTGATGATATAGGTTGTTATGTCGTCAATCTAGCATATTCGTCAAAATGAACGAATTCAATGATGATCATCATAATGACTTCCTTTTGCAAGGAATCAGGCTACCATATTAGTTCCCCGACTTATTAAGCCAATTAAACTATTATCCAGAATAGACAAAAAGAACAACTAATTACGCAATTGATGACATGACATAAACTCGTTATGACATAAGAAGCATCATGCTTGATAGAGAATTGTCTTTTTCGTAAAGCAACTAGTGTTCAACCTTGATGACGTCACTATCCCCAAAACGACTAGGTTCACATTAAGCAACTAGAAATAGACTTAAGATGGTGACAACTTGTTTTACTCCTTGTATCTATTCCCTTCTCTTTGATGATGCTCTCCCTCCCTTTCTCGGAGGGCGGAAACCTATTTCCTGAATGGAACTTGCAATCAACAACACAAGACTAGTGTTTCAGTAATCATTTTCATAGTCATCATGAGATCATCACATCTTGACAACTTTTAAACACATGTCAAATTTTAGTCAAACAAACATGCCTCATGAAAACATTGATTTTACTAGCCATTTTAACTAAACATCAAATGATTGAATCATGCGTAATCATCTACTAATTACTTGAAAAGTAAAAAGTAAAACATAGTTAAAGTTAGGGATGTAACATATCTCTCCGCATAAGATTCATCGTCCTCGATGATCCAATGCATCTGAAACTTTAATAAGAAATTTTTTTTGTTTTATCCTACAAAAGCATAAGCAATTTAGATAATCTTTCATATAAAATCATGGTAAACTTTCCATGTCATATTACCCTTTGGATACTGGTCCCACTGGACCTTGCATTTAAGAAACTCAATCGTGACCACACCTTGGTCCTGTACTTGTAAAACATTCTGAGGATATAATTATCATCTATTATATACTTGTCAAATGTAATTCATATAAAGAATTTTACCTCCTAGTAATAGCTAAGAATAGAATGATTCTTTAATCAATCGAATTGATAACTTCAAGAATGTTTGAAGATTCCTTTTTTTTCAAGGAGCTAGATTGGAAAACAATCCTTTCTTTATGAAAATTTTCTATCTATTATCATCTTTCACCAATCTCTTTGATTGGTTTGATTTGTTTATCCATTTCTAATGACATTTCAGGACTAATGCTAATCCTATCTTCTAGCTTACTTAGCTTATAGGAGTTCAACATCTTTTCCTGTCCATTATCTCAAATGAAGTCACCTTGTTAACAAAATTATAGAAGTTATATCAAACACCATAAAAGGTGGATGTCTCTTTCTACATGTAGCAATCAACTACTTTTAACACAGGTTTACGAAGAGAATTTTATCAAAGGTTAACAACATTAAGCAAGTAAGGTACGACTATTCCTCATGTAAGATACAAAGAGTAACATCAACCTTCACTTTTCTAGCTGAAAATATTTTCATCAAGTACCAATTTCATTTATTTCATGCATCATTATAATAAGCTGATAAGTAAATATAAGAGAAAGGATTAAAATTCCATTTCTAGTTCATCTGTCCTCCAAGACTCGACATGCCATTAAAAAGAGGGAAAGCATCACCTGGCTATTTTTCCTTCCAACCAAGGTCTTAAGCGGTTCCTCCGCAAACTTCCTAACTGGAAGCAGTCCTACCTTTTGATGAAAGGCTATGTTGGAAACTCTCACAGTTGCCATCTGAGCTCTAGTGTGTACCCCCACTAAACCAACTCTGTCGCACTACTAAGGATACCCTCCCACTAAGTACGACAACTCTGGTTAGCTAAGTGTCTAGAGTACTATGAACTGATGAGTGCATGATGTGGCAATGACACTCACTATGGCCATAGTTCTATATACATACGCTTTGCAATCCACGTAGTAATGGTTCACCACCTTGCTCGACTTGGAGAGACTATTCACTTGGGCTTAATGGACTACCTGTCCACCCACATACTATAACACAAGGTTGAAAAGTGATAACAATTATATAACCCTAAAAGGGTTTGAAACCAATTCCTTTCCATTTAAGGTTTCTTTCATCTGTAAAGCTAAGTACATATCAAGTGCTTTGTTACAATTTACTCCCTTACACAATTCCATCAGAGGCCCATCCAGGACATGATAGAGAAGAACATTAAATCAAACATAGTGAACAACCAAAAAGTTCTTGTATAGCCACCACAAAACTCAACTCAATATCAAAATATAAGCAATTTTGATTTCAACAATAAATCAAAGAATGAGCTCTTCCAACAATAAATTAAATTTTGACCAACTGGCCATAAGATAAACAATCTTCAAAATTCAGCGGCTAGACCATTTCAAAATAAAGAATAAAACAATGACAATCCTTGCCAATATTAAATAGGAATTTTTCCAAAAATACAAGGGAGTGTCACAATCGAGAAGAACATTGTTAATGCACTACGTGACTTGACTAAGTCACTCCAAGGAGTAGATTGCAGCACTGAATTCAGATTTTCCAAAAGCTTACAGTGGTTTAGAGATTGCATTACAAGTGCATCAACAAATAAGTCCCTTAAGACTTTTATTATGCTCAAAAAAAATTTCAAATAAGGGGTTATATAAGATTCACTCCTATTTCCTGGAGTATCTATCATTCACCTGTCAGATGATATCATAAGATTATTTTATACAAAGATTACAATTGGAACACAAACTTCTTTTCTTGATTTTACGTTATAAAACTCTATTCTTATTGATCGATTTATTCCACTTGGCTCATTCCAAGACATCTAGAACTTAGACTACATCCCATCTGATCTAGGTGTTGTGGATATAGTTTCCAGGATTTCCAACAATCAGATGCTCCTACACCTAGTTGATTGCTTTCAGATCTTCCCATCCTTAAATTATTGATAAAGAAGAGTAATCTTAAATTCATACAGACACTGCTCTACCTGAGCTCATAGTTTGTTTAGTAACCGACTAAAGTTTTACCTTTCTAGTCAGAGTATCAAAATCTTTTCAATATGCAATCTTAATGGAATGGTTTCGAGCTTGGAGTTTTGAATCCTCCATTGGCATTCTCTAAGCCATTAACTTGGGTAAATGCTAGAGAGATAGTCTTCTAGACAGTTTCCTTGGTTTTTTCTTATGCCATTCTAGCATCAACCAACTTTAGCCTAAGCCAATCTACTAATGTTTAACAAGTTTTTCTAGTAATGAGCTCATAGGTCCATGTGTTGAACCCAGTTGGCTCTGATACCATATGTAACAACCCTCTTCTTAATACTCAAGTGATCTCAAGAATTTACTAGAAGGTAAATAAACTTAGGAAACATGAGAGAGAATTTATTTATTTATTTCTTTTTTTAAAAACATTTGAATAAGCCCAAAAATAAAGTACAACAGTACAACTTTTCTAGATAAATTCAACTTTAATTCACATATAATTGTAAATAGAATCAAGATAATTCCATACACTGTTCATTTATATCACAAAATATATACTTAGCATAAAGAATAGTTTTACCTCATAGGTCGATTGCCATAAACCATACCATGGAGTTCACTGCATTTGGAATGTTGATGTCAAACTTCACGATACTCAGTGAGTCTTTTGCCACAAAGGGAGAGCATCATCCTAGTGCTTTTCCTCCAACCGCGGACCCAAGTGGTCCCCCACACACTTCCTAACTGGAAGTGCCCCGGCCCTTCACGAAGGGTATAGATATAAGGAGTTGTAAAGTTTCACCATCTCAGTCCTAGTGATGTGTCCTACAAAACTCAATTGACCATACAACTCTAGATCTCTTCTAGCTAAGTAATGATCATTCTAATTGGTCATTCCATCTAGACACACACCTCTGACTAATCTTAGAAACTATCCCATCCTATAGTTTTTTTTACTTTATTTGATATTCTACACATAACTAGTCAGTATAGAAAATGCATTTTAGTCAGTCCAACTTAGAAATAATCCATAATTCATTATAAACATGTAGTGTAAAGATTTAGATATTTGAAACCTTTTCAAAATTCTCGTACTGCATTCTTGCAATATCTAGGTTTTATGACGTCTTGTCATTTACTTCTCAAGATTCAATACCAAACATATCAATGCATTTAATCAAGTTTCAACATTATTGAAGAATCTCTTAAGGTGTTATAAAGACTTCCTGTCTTACTCAACAGCTTTCTCGACCTTACATTGACAATCAAAATATATATGTACAATGTCATATCTGACATATGAGTTCTAGATTCCCTACATTCTCCTTGTTTCAATACTAGGCTTTAGCTTTTCTAACCCAACACATGGAAATATCAACATCCTTGATTCTCTAAAGGTAATAACATAAGTGTAACTAATCATAAGAATAAAATGCCTCTAGTCTCTCCTAGACCACTTGACATTGTTTAAATTCACATTTTATGTACATGTATAAACATAGTATTCAAGGTATTCCTTCACTAATGTAATATCAAAAGAATACTATCATTTCATATCAATAGTCTTGATCTAAGTCAATCTTCCAGCATAAGTTAGGCTTTAATATCTTATACCTCCCTCATGAGGCATGACCATTCATAAAGAGATAACTTCCATTTACGGAGAAGTATAATAGTTCCATACTAACCATACTATCCACTAATAAATCAGGAAGGCACTTAGTGCCGCCTACAAGTCTATAAAACTGTCCTCTTATCTATTTTCTTCTTCTCCAACAAGGAGTCAACATATCCTTTAAATACATAGGATGCATCGTAGTTAACATAGTAACTATCAATAATAGTTAAACTCTGTTATAGGGAATTTGTGACTCCATGTCACCATATTCCATTTTCTAAACATATCATAAGTCAATCCATATTCACTGCCCCCAAGTCTATCCATGGTTTTCAATTCCAATTTAAACTCTCCCATAGGATAGAATCATGTTCGTGATATTATAGACATACATTACCTTAACTAAAAATAATGGTTCCTAAAGTTGATAGTTCAAATTACCCTTATGAGCTTTTGCTAATAAACACTATCCTCGTGAAGATCACTCATAAGTAAAACCAAGAGTTTAAATCTTGTAATAGTAACCATATTAGTTTTGGTTATTTAAAGCAAAAAACTCTAATACTGATGATTTGGCTAACATGCAAGCTTTCATATGTTAAAACTATGATCATTGATGATCACACCACCTCCTTTGTTGAGGGTAGACAAGTACAGTCATAATTATTTAATAAGCCCTTCTCTAACCCCAATCGGTTTTTCATGGAAGCAGAGTGAAGATTTTGTTTGAGTGTTGTAAGCATAGTTATATTTTAGGCTATATCATCCATCACCACAGTCATGGTGGCCATATTGGTTATATGCACATTGAATAACTAATAGATACAATACCATAGTTTGGCACCTTTCATACCCTGAACTCCTTAGGCCCGTCCCCTTACTCGAGACTTGGCTCTATTTTTATTCTATCTACAACGTTATTCGATGTGAATATGCTGAAGTAATTATATGTGCTCGGCCATAATGACCTCGAGCCATAGATATAGCATGGATTATAATGCACTAAGCTCATCGGCTTTTATGACCTTGAGCTACAAATATAACGTGACAAGCCTTGCAATATATCCCGATTTTCACACCTATGAGCTTTAGTATAGAAAGGGATACAATGTATTGAAGCTCGGCCTCCATGGCCTCAGGAAAGCCATGGAAAGGAATATAATATAGTATAGCTCTGCCATTAGTCTCGAGCTGAGACACAGTGAAGAATAGAGAGGAATACAGCTCAGTCGTAAGGCGTTGAGCCTCTAAAATGAAAAGAAAAGCTTTAAATATTATTCAAGCTCGACCGTAATTTCCCAAGTCATTACCACAAAGAATATATCAGAGATAAGGACACCATAGTAGAAACATCAACCCCATAAGATATGCACGTCGTGGAAGCTTGATAAAAAGAAAACTCATAATTGCAAATGCATGTAAGGGTAACATTCTTTACTCTACCTGAGCACAATCCCTCGAATGTGAAGGTATTTCCCAAATTTGACCTCCACTTGGGCTCCTCTTAATTTCTTTCCATGCACAAAGCTAACCAAATCCTCTTTTATCCTATTCACTAGCCAAGAGACCTATTTCTTCTAGACGCTGGACAAGAGATCCTTTTTTTTTTTAGACGCTGGTAGGGAGATCCCCCTTCCTCTACACACTCTTCCCCGATAGTTAAAACTATCCCTTCTCTTGACGCCTCCACCCCTTATAACCATTTCTTGATTGACAGTTAAGGCAAGGCCACTACCGGCGGTTGCAACAACACTCTGGCACATGTGGGTGACTCAACAAGTGACAACAACCAATCATTGATCATGCCATCATGGGTAAGGGTTGATAAGCATTGAGATTTGCCGATATTAGCATAAAGATGTTAACTATATATATATATAAAGAACTGTCACCTTTTAATGATATGTCACGACCTAAGGGATCTGTGTAAGGCATATAACTATGTAATTTCATATAAACATAAAAGTTAAAGCCATTACCAAAGATTCTACGAGTTGAACCATTTCTTCAAAGTAATTTTCTCTTCTAAAATAAAAGTTGAGTCATATCTTTTAACTCTCAGCTTATGTAGCCATTGCCAATTTAACATATATTTTAACATATTAATAATTTAAGAAATATTAACGTCAGAGAAAGGTTGATGATATAGGTCGTTATGTCGTCAAACTAGCATATTCATCAAAACGAACGAATTCAATGATGATCATCATAATGACTTCCTTTTGCAAGGAATCAGGATACCATATTAGTTACCTGACTTATTAAGCCAATTAAACTATTATCTAGAATATACAAAAAGAACAGCCAATTATGCAATTGATGACATGACATAAACTCGTTACGATATAAGAAGCATCGTGCTTGACAGAAAATTGTCTTAGTCGTAAAGCAACTAGTGTTCAAACTTGACGACGTCACTATCCCCAAAATGACTAGGTTGACATTAAGCAACTAGAAATAGACTTAAGATGGTGACAACTTGTTTTACTCCTTGTATCTATTCCCTTCTCTTTGATGATGCTCTCCCTCCCTTTCTCAGAGGGCCAAAACCTGTTTCCTGAATGCAACTTGCAATCAACAACACAAGACTAGTGTTTCAGTAATCATTTTCAAAGTCCTCATGACATCATCACATCTTGACAACTTTTAAACACATGTCAAATTTTAGTCAAACAAACATGCCTCATGAAAACATTTATTTTACTAGCCATTTTAACTAAACATCAAATGATTGAATCATGCATAATCATCTACTAATTACTTGAAATGTAAAAAGTAAAACATATTTAAGTTAGGGATGTAACATATCTCTCCACGTAAGAGTCATCGTCCTTGATGATCCAATGCATTTGAAACTTTAATAAGATAAAAATTTTGTTTTATCCTGCAAAAGCGTAAGCAATTTAGATAATCTTTCATATAAAATCATGGTAAACTTTCCATGTCATATTACCCTTTGGATACTGGTCCCACTGGACCTTGCATTTAAGAAACTCAATCGTGACCACACCTTGGTCCTGTACTTGTAAAACATTCTGAGAATATAATTATAATCTATTATATACTTGTCAAATGTAATTCATATAAAGAATTTTACCTTATGGTAATAGCTAAGAATATAATGATTCTTTAATCAATCGAATTGATAACTTCAAGAATGTTTGAAGATTCCCTTTTTTTTAAGGAGCTAGATTGGAAAACAATCCTTACTTTATGAAAATTTTCTATCTATTATCATCTTTCACCAATCTCTTTGATTGGTTTGATTTGTTTATCCATTTCTAATGATATTTTAGGACTAATGCTAATCCTATCTTCTAGCTTACTTAGCTTATAGGAGTTCGACATCTTTTCCTATCCATTGTCTCAAATGAAGTCACCTTGTTAACAAAATTATAGAAGTTATATCAAACACCATAAAAGGTGGATGTCTCTTTCTACATGTAGCAATCAACTACTTTTAACACAGGTTTACAAAGAGAATTTTATCAAAGGTTAACAACATTAAGAAAGTAAGGTACGGCACTTCCTCATGTAAGATACAAAGAGTAACATCAACCTTCACTTTTCTAGCTGAAAATATTTTCATCAAGTACCAATTTCATTTATTTCATGCATCATTATAATAAGCTGATAAGTAAATACAAGAGAAAGGATCAAAATTCCATTTCTAGTTCATCTGTCCTCCAAGACTCGGCATGCCATTAAAAAGAGGGAAAGCATCACCTGGCTATTTTTCCTTCCAACCAAGGTCTTATGCGATTCTTCTGCAAACTTCCTAACTGGAAGCAGTCCTACCTTTTGATGAAAGGCTATGTTGGAAACTCTCACAGTTGCCATCTGAGCTCTAGTGTGTACCCCCACTTAACCAACTCTGTCGCACTACTAAGGATACCCTCCCACTAAGTATGACAACTCTGGCTAGCTAAGTGTTTAGAGTATTGTGAACTGACGAGTGCATGCCATGACAATGACACTCACTATGGCCATAGTTTTATATACATACACTTTGCAATCCACGTAGTAATGGTTCACCACCTTGCTCGACTTGGAGAGACTATTCACTTGGGCTTAATGGACCACCTATCCACCCACATACTATAACACAAGGTTCAAAAGTGATAACAATTATATAACCCTAAAAGGGTTTGAAACCAATTCCTTTCCATTTAAGGTTTCTTTCATCTGTAAAGCTAAGGACATATCAAGTGCTTCGTTACAATTTACTCCCTTACATAATTCCATCAGAGGCCCATCCAGGACATGATAGAGAAGAACATTAAATCAAACATAGTGAACAACCAAAAAGTTCTTGTATAGCCACCACAAAACTCAACTCAATTTAATAAATATAAGCAATTTTGATTTCAACAATAAATCAAAGAATGAGCTCTTCCAACAATAAATTAAATTTTGACCAACTGGCCATAAGATAAACAATCTTCAAAATTCAGCGGCTTGACCATTTCAAAATAAAGAATAAAACAATGACAATTCTTGCCAATATTAAATAGGAATTTTATCAAAAATCCAAGGGAGTGTCACAATCGAGAAGAACACTGTTAATGCACTACGTGACTTGACTAAGTCACTCCACGGAGTAGATTGCAGCACTGAATTCAGTTTTTCCAAAAGCTTACAGTGGTTTAGAGATTGCATTACAAGTGCATCAACAAATAAGTCCCTTAAGACTTTCATTATGCTAAAAAAAAAATTCAAATAAGGGGTTATATCAGATTCACTCGTATTTCCTGGAGTATCTATCATTCACCTGTCAGATGATATCATAAGATCATTTTATACAAAGATTACAATTGGAACACAAACTTCTTTTCTTGATTTTATGTTATAAAACTCTATTCTTATTGACCCATTTATTCCACTTGGCTCATTCCAAGACATCTAGAACTTAGACTACATCCCATCTTATCTAGGTGTTGTGGATATAGTTTTCAGGATTTTCAACAATTAGATGCTCCTGCACCTAGTTGATTGCTTTCGGATCTTCCAATCCTTAAATTATTGATAAAGAAGAGTAATCTTAAATTCATATAGACATTGCTCTACCTGAGCTCATAGTTTGTTTAGTAAATGACTAAGGTTTTACTTTTCTAGTCAAAGTATCAAAATCTTTTCAATATGCAATCTTAATGGAATGGTTTTGATCTTGGAGTTTTAAATCCTCCATTGGCATTCTCTAAGCCATTCACTTGGGTAAATGCTAGAGAGGTAGTCTTGCAGACAGTTTCCTTGGTTTTTCCTTATGCCATTCTAGCATCAACCAACTTTAGCCTTAGCCAATCTACTAATATGTAACAAATTTTTCTAGTAATGAGCTCATAGGTCCATGTGTTGAACCTGGTTGGCTCTGATACCATATGTAACAACCCTCTTCTTAATACTCAAGTGATCTCAAGAATTTACTAGAAGGTAAATAAACTTAGTAAACATGAGAGAGAATTTATTTATTTATTTATTTATTTTAAAAACATTTGTATAAGCACAAAAATAAAGTACAACAGTACAACTTTTCTAGATAAATTCAACTTGAATTCACATGTAATTGTAACTAGAATCAAGAGAATTCCATACACTATTCATTTATATCATAAAATATGTAGTTAGCATACAGAATATTTTTACCTCATAGGTTGATTGCCATAAACCATAACATGGAGTTCACTGCATTTGGAATGTTGATGTCGAACTTCACGATACTCAGTGAGTCTTTTGCCACAGAGGGAGAGCATCATCCTAGTGCTTTTCCTCCAACCGCGGACCCAAGTGGTCCCCTGCACACTTTCTAACTGGAAGTGCCCCAACCCTTCACGAAGGTTATAGATATAAGGAGTTGTCAAGTTTCACCATCTCAGTCCTAGTGATGTGTCCTACAAAATGCAATTGACCATACAACTCTAGATCCCTTCTAGTTAAGTAATGATCATTCTAATTGGTCATTCCATCTAGACACACACCTCTGACTCGTCTTAGAAACTATCCCATCCTATAGTTTTTCTTACTTTATTTGATATTCTAGACATAACTAGTCAGTATAGAAAATCCATTCTAGTCAGTCCAACTTAGAAATAATCCATAATTCATTATAAACATGTAATGTAAAGATTTAGATATTTCAAACCTTTTGAAAAGTCCCCTATTGCATTCTTGCAATATCTAGGGTTTATAACATCCTGTCATTTACTTCTCAAGATTCAATACCCAACATCTCTATGCATTTAATCAATTTTCAACATTATTGAAGAATCTCTTAAGGTGTTATAAAGACTTCCTGTCTTACTCAATAGCTTTCTCGACCTTACACTGACAATCAAAATATATATGTACAATGTCATATCTGACATATGAGCTATAGATTCCCTACATTCTCCTTGTTTCAATACTAGGGTTTATCTTTTCTAACCCAACGCATGGAAATATCAACATCCTTGATTCTCCAAAGGTAATAACATAAGTGTAACTAATCATAAGAACAAAATGCCTCTAGTCTCTGCTAGACCACTCGACATTGTTTAAATTCACATTTTACGTACATGTATAAACATAGTATTCAAGGTATTCCTTCACTAATGTAATATCAAAAGAATACTATCATTTCACATCAATAGTCTTGATCTAAGTCAATCTTCCAGCATAAGTTAGGCTTTAATATCTTATACCTCCCTCATGAGGCATGACCATTCATAAAGAGATAACTTCCATTTACGGAGAAGTATAATAGTTCCATACTAACCATACTATCCACTAATAAATCAGGAAGGCACTTAGTGCCACCTACAAGTCAATAAAACTTTCCTCTTATCTATTTTCTTCTTCTCCAACAAGGAGTCAACATATCCTTTAAATACATAGGATGCATCGTAGTTAACATAGTAACTATCAATAATAGTTAAACTCTGTTATAGGGAATTTGTGACTCCATGTCACCATATTCCATTTTCTAAACATATCATAAGTCAATCCATATTCACTCCCCCCAAGTCTATCCATGGTTCTCAATTCCAATTTAAACACTCCCATAGGATAGAATCATATTCGTGATATTATAGACATACTTTGCCTTAACTAAAAAGAATGGTTCCTAAAGTTGATAGTTCAAATTACCCTTATGAGCTTTTGCTAATAAACACTATCCCCGTGAAGATCACTCATAAGTAAAACCAAGAGTTTAAATCTTGTAATATTAACCATATTAGTTTTGGTTATATAAAGCAAAAAACTCTAATACTGATGATTTGGCTAACATGCAAGCTTTCATATGTTAAAACTATGATCATTGATGATCACACGACATCCTTTGTTGAGGGTAGAAAAGTACAGTCATAATTATTTAATAAGCCCTTCTTTAACCCCAATCGGGTTTTCATGCAACCAGAGTCAAGATTTTGTTTGAGTGTTGTAAGCATAGTTATATTTTAGGCTATATCATCCATCACCACAGTCGTGGTGGCCATATTGGTTATATGCACATTGAATAACTAATAGATACAATACCACAGTTTGGCACCTTTCATACCCTGTACTCCTTAGGCCTGTCCCCTTACTCGAGACTTGGCTCTATTTTTATTCTATCTACAACGTTATTCGATGTGAATATGCTGAAGTAATTATATGTGCTCGGCCATAATGACCTCGAGCCATAGATATAGCATGGATTATAATGCACTAAGCTCGTCAGCTTTTATGACCTTGAGCTACAAATATAACATGACAAGCCTTGCAATATAGCTCAATTTTCACCACTATGAGCTTTAGTGTAGAAAGGGATACAATGTATTGAAGCTCGGCCTCCATGGCCTCAGGAAAGTCATGGAAAGGAACATAATTTAGCATAGCTCCGCCATTAGTCTCGAGCTGAGACACTGTGAAGAATAGAGAGGAATACAGCTCAGTCTTAAGGCCTTGAGCCTCTGAAACGAAATGAAAAGCTTTAAATATTATTCAAGCTCGACGGTAATTTCCCAAGTCATTGCCACAAAGAATATATCAGACATAAGGACACCACAGTAAAAACATCAACCCCATAAGATATGCACGTCGTGGAAGCTTGATAAAAAGAAAACTCAGAATTGCAAATGCATGTAAGGGTAACATTCTTTACTCTACCTATGCACAATCCCTCGAATGTGAAGGTATTTCCCAAATTCGACCTCCATTTGGCCTCCTCTTAATGTCTTTCCATGCGCAAAGCTAACCAAATTCTCTTTTATCTTGTTCGCTTGCCAAGAGACCCGTTTCTTCCAGACGCTGTTCAAGAGATCCATTTTTTTTTTAGACGTTGGTAGGGAGACCCCCCTTCCTCTACACACTCTTCCCTGATAGTTAAAACTATCCCTTCTCTTGACGCCTCCACCCCTTTTAACCATTTCTTGATTGATAGTTAAGGCAAGGCCACTACTGACAGTTGCAATAGCACTCTGGCACATGTGGGTGACTCAACAAGTGACAACGACCAATCATTGATCATGCCATCATGGGTAAGGGTTGATAAACATTGAGATTTGCCGATATTAGCATAAAGATGTTAACTATATATATATATATATATATAAAGAACTGTCACCTCTTAATGATATGTCACAACCTAAGGGATCTGTGTAAGGCATATAACTATGCAATTTCATATGAACATAAAAGTTAAAGCCATTACCAAAGATTCTATGAGTTGAACCATTTCTTCAAAGTAATTTTCTCTTCTAAAATAAAAGTTGAGTCATATCGTTTAACTCTCAGCGTATGTAGCCATTGCCAATTTAACATATATTTTAACATATTAATAATTTAAGAAATATTAACATCAGAGAAAGGTTGATGATATAGGTCGTTACGTCGTCAAACTAGCATATTCATCAAAATGAATGAATTCAATGATGATCATCATAATGACTTCCTTTTGTAAGGAATTAGGCTACCATATTAGTTCCCCGACTTATTAAGCCAATTAAACTATTATCTAGAATAGACAAAAAGAACAACCAATTATGCAATTGATGACATGACATAAACTCATTACGACATAAGAAGCATCGTGCTCGACAGAAAATTGTCTTAGTCGTAAAGCAACTAGTGTTCAACCTTGATGACGTCACTATCCCCAAAATGACTAGGTTGACATTAAGCAACTAGAAATAGACTTAAGACGGTGACAACTTGTTTTACTCCTTGTATCTATTCCCTTCTCTTTGATGATGCTCTCCCTCCCTTTCTCGGAGGGCGGAAACCTGTTTCCTGAATGCAACTTGCAATCAACAACACAAGACTAGTGTTTCAGTAATCATTTTCATAGTCCTCATGAGATCATCACATCTTGACAACTTTTAAACACATGTCAAATTTTAGTCAAACAAACATGCCTCATGAAAACATTGATTTTACTAGCCATTTTAACTAAACATCAAATGATTGAATCATGCGTAATCATCTACTAATTACTTTGAAAGTAAAAAGTAAAACAGAGTTAAAGTTAGGGATGTAACAAATACATACTTAAAAAAAAAAATTTAAATAAATTCATTTGATCCCCCAAAGGGTAAATCAAAAGTGGTTTTGTATCAACCTTTTGATAGGTGCAAATGAGACTTTGTTATAGGTATGGTTTAAAACTAGCGGGGTTCTATCCAAGGGGGTTTGATCTAAGGTGGTTTGATCAAACTCTCTTCAATTGGAATCCTTTAAATGGAACTTTTCAAGGATTGAATCATTATATTTTCTAAAAATATGTGATTTCAGCAAAAATCATGATGTCCCAAAAAGTGTAAATCACTATTGTGGGATCACCTAGAGTCAGCAGTAGAGCACCATATTAAGGATTTATGGAGTGAATTCTTCCACCACATAGAAGAAGAAACAGGGTGGAAGCCTCTAGAACAGTCACGAGATAAGTGACCAACAAAAAATTAGTGTATGCAATGAAGAGGAAGACCCTCGTAATCCATGATCTAATACCAAGACCAACCATTAACCTACAACACAACCTCTCTAGGTAAAGCCTTCAATAGATCAACCTCCACTAGAATCCTAGCAAAGGAGGTATGAGAAAAATTCTTAGAACCCTTATCCACTTTCAAGAATCTACTAAGAGCATTACCAATGCCCTCATAGACAGAGGGACACCAAAACTATAAAGGAAGATAAGGAAATCTTACCTACACAGGGACCACATATAAGGGTTCCTTCAAAGGGTTAAAAGAATGAACCCAAGGTCTCATAGAGAGGGGATGAGAATCCCAATCCCACAAACCATAGTCTAAAATAGTTTATGTATCATCAGGAGAACTGAAACCCACAACAATAAACTCCTTGTAGAAAATTAAGGAGAGAAGGCCACAAGTGGAAAAATCTACAAAAAAGAGCAATCTTGGAATAAAAATCAATATTTTCAGCAACTTCCTTACCAATAGAGATTATAGGAGCAGAACTTGCACACTACATAGGATGTGAAGAGCCCTCCTCAGGCTGATTAGTCTTTACAACATCAAAAAAAGGTAGAGAGCCCTTTGAAGCAGCAAGAGAGGGTTGATTAATCTTCATAGCATCAACCATAGTTGCATCCACCATAGGAGTTTTAGAACCATTCATAGTAGGGGAAACGATAGTTGTAACCACTGTAGGAGGTATATTGGCATGCACATCCCCACAAAATAATGTAGGATCTTCACCTTTGAGGTTCACTACCATCGAACAACTTGGTGGAGAATTTGTGGCCACGCAGGAGGGACCACAGTCATACAAGTTCAAAATTTCAGAAGGGCGGGATAAATAGGAGGCTTCCATCTCTACCATAATGTTAAAGATCTACTATTTTTCATCTTTCATGTTGTAATTTATAAATTTTTAGCACTCTTTTTATGAATATAATTATAATGAGAGATCTTTAATTCTAATTAAAAGTTTGTGGTTTTATACTCTATAGATAAATTAAAATGAATAAAACTTAAAGTAATGATGATAAATGAACAAGTTCATATAATAATGATAGCCGACATTTTGGGAGATGATTGGAAAAAGTAATATCATTTAGACAAAGGATTAACTTTATGTTTAATTCTAAATCATTACATAAAACTACCAAAATTAACACAAATTTGAAACCATAAATTTATCATTTATATCTTAGATCTTCTTTTGAAACTTATAACTATGAAAAAAAGTCACATGTCACATTCCCCAAAATTCACCTCTGTAGCAAGTATAGTGAGAGGAAAATAAATATAAAATAATAAGCAAAGAAGAAAGATAAATTAAACTAAAAAGGTGGTTGTGGGAGCTACCAAACCCAACCTAGGAAATTGAAAATTCGATGATACAAGCTCCCTGCCATACAAAAAAAGACCCTTCATTTATCAAGGTAATGGGACTAGCAAGGGGGGTTGACAATATGATTAATAGGAAATGGTGGCCCCCTTCCCCTTTGTTTCTAGGTGAGTTTTTTCATGTTGAGGGGAGTTGAGAAGTAGTGAGATTAGAACATAGGAATATGTGATGATTACCTATTATTTTAATAGGGATTTGTAATATCTTTTAGTGTTCTCTTAATGAGATTCTAAAAATAGCGAATCTCGCCTTCATTGGTTCCACTTTTATGGTTGTTGAACAACCATTATATTAGCACCATTGATATTACTATTTTCCCGCACTCACCTTTTCTTAGGTTTTTCCTTCTTTTGGAGCAACATTAAAATAATCTGTAACACCACAAATCTGCATCTTTTTCCTATTTCATGGAATATCAGCATGAAGTTAGTTAAAAGAAAACAAACCAAGAGGTATTCTTTATGAAATAATCACCTGTGCTCTTCAAATATAACAAAACAAACTAGTTAAAATCCTAAGAAACATGGTGAATAATATATTCCATAGTGGATTGGTGCTATTGTAGAAAATATCCCTTTCACAATCCTTGCTCAAGATAAGCTAGTGATGAAATTGCTATGAAGAATCATATGGATGGGCAAAATCAGTTCTGAAGGAGAGTGACTTTGCATATGATTTGAGGATCAAATTGTGGAGGATTTGCTTGATGATGAAGCCTCTATTTAAATATTTTCAAATGCTAAGAGTGCCAAACATGGAGAATGTGGGACTAAGATTGGAGAAATGAGAGGAAGACACTTGTCAAGTGGTGAGTGGTTGATGCATGTGCAAAATTTGGGAAATGTGCCCAAGAGGGGGGAAATTCAAATTCAAATTTGTGCAATGAATGCTGAGTTTGACCTTTGGAAGGGGACATGTAAGAGACATGTAAGAGCTCATAAATGACTTGTTGGATGTACATGTCCTCTTGTTTTTTATTTCAAATTCTAGGGAATATTCCATGTTGAGTGAAAATGTTGATTTTAATAAATCAATAAATTGATTTATTTGTGCAAGTGGAGATATCTAGAGGATTTGACATGCATTAGATTAGATTTAATCATGATTAATAAGCTAGGATGATGATTAGGATGTTTGACCTTTTTGACTTAAATATTTGATTTATTTAAATCAGAAAAGGATGGAAATGACTTTGAGGATTTTAATTAAATAAAGTTTGATTTATTTAATTAAAGGATGATGTGAGCCTTTGATTTATTTAAATGATAAGAACCTGATTTACCTAGTGAATGGATGTGATGCATTTGATTTATTTAATGAGCGGATGAATATGCATAATGCTAATTTGACGTGTCTACATAATCTAGCAAATGTTTCCTTTGACCTTAATAATTTATTAAAAGAAATATTCTTTGGTTGCCATTATTTCTATTCTTCTTTATTGTAGGGTCCATTAAAATTGTGTATATATCTTCCTTTTGAGTTGCTATAAATTAATTAAATTCACACTTATAGAGATTGACAATTTTATTTACTTACCTAGGACCTTAATGCTCATATAATTTTTTTGTAATAAGGACAACATTTTTGGTGCTTCAAAGGAATTGAAATGTGTACAAAGATTTTATTTGAATTTTTTCATGTTGTATTATTGAAAGGAAACCAACCCATGAAAGTTTCTTGATATTATTATAAATTTCTAGTTTGAGTACTTCAGCTAGATTGCTTAGAGAAAAATAAAAATAGATATAGTGGATTATGGATATATTTCTTTGTGGATTTATGGGAAGACAATAAACTAAGGTTTTCAATCTAGAACATGCTAATAGAGTTTTTTGTTTTATTTCCAAAGCTAGAAAGTAGATCAACATCTATGCCATTTATAAGGTGATATGTACATTCAAATAAAATCTTAAATATAACTATGGAGTTTACATCCAATTTTAGGAATAAATTAGAACCAAAATAAAGAAAGAAATGTCTTTAAAAATGAACATTATATTATTGGCATGCAAAAGAGGTTGGGATAAGGAGAACTTCATTAATCAAGAGCATAATATAATCAAGGGTTAAACCATTTAAATATCATTAGGTTGGGGCTTTAAGTGAAATAAGGTGGAAAAGAGTTCTAGGTAAAATCTCTAGATGTAAGGTCACCTTATAATATTAACTAGGAAAAAAAAATATTTAATAAGATGATTGGCTCCTACTTGCATAATATTATAAGTAATTGTGATTTATTTTAGTAGCACTATAACCACACTTTACTAAACATAATTTCATTGACACAACTCAATAATTTTGGTAATATTCTTATACCATGGTAAATGATTTATATGAATATAATATGTGCATTAGCTTCATAAGTATGAGAACATCAATAATTGGATTACTAGGTGAATTTGAAGGAATGATATTATAGTTGAAATAAAACATAGTATAATTGCATACTAACTAGAAGACAACTACCTCCTACTTTTAGAATGTTATTGATACCAAGTTAAGAGATAAACCATATTTTTTCATACCATATAATATGTCCTAGTGTCTTACTTCTTACCATTAATGTCATATATAGTATAAGTATATAGATGAGAATACTTTTTATGGCATGAACTAGACTATCCTAAGAAGTGTAGGTTGCATCATCTAGCAATTGAAATTGAAAGGTTAAGAATGTTATTGTTATTATTAGAACCTATATAGATTTACATATGATCAAACTAGTGGATATATTTTTGCTACTATCTTGGGTATGACTTAAGAATTGTTCATGCAAAAGGAAAGCTTTTTGTTATTTTCATGAGTTTTTTTAACTATTAGATAGTCGTTATCGTAGAAGGAAATTTTATAATTCAAGTTTATTTGGAAGATGTTTGGTCAACTAAATGTAAAAAATTGATAATACTTGTAATTGGAAGGGGCTTGGTCATCTAAGTTAGAATTTGTTGTTAAAAAATAAAAATTAGTAGTAGCTAAAGAATAGTTGCTATAACGTTAGGAAAAGCCTAAGTGTAACAATTCTAAATACCTAATCCTTTGATTATAATTATTATATTTCAACTTTAAATCATTGATTTGATTACTATTAATATAATATACTTTAATAACATTATATGTAATTTTTCTTTTATTGGTATACGTTTTTTATTTGGATCTATGAACCAGTGAGGCCACAAACTGGGGGACCTCATCCCTAAATCCTAACACTCTCATTTATTTGAATTATGAGATCAAGTATGTGCAAAATGGTAATTTATACTTGATTGGATACATTCAAGTAACTTGGGAAAAATTATCAATCATTGCAAATTGACATTTAGATACATATTCTAAAATAGGAATTATATATGAGGTATCATCAAATCTTATCTAGTATGACCATCAATTGAATCAATGAATGGAAGTAGTTTTGATATTGTTTTAAGATGATAAAGCATACATTTATCTATAAATGATCATAAAATATGATATAAGTCTTTTCTCAATCTACTTTTTTCAATTTGGAGATGTATTCACAAAGATCTTATGACTTCCTAAATTTTGAAGAATTAAATGTAGTGAATGTTATAGAGAAGTTGACTATTCAAAAGGTGTTAGAAAATAAACATTTAAACTTAAGCAATAAGTTGTGCAATGTTTGTATTCCTTAGATTATTGTAATACCCATTAAATGGTTTAATCTTTTTCACCTATATGTCAATCATCAAAGCATTAGAGTTCATTTAAATAAAATCTTTAGGGGATTATGTGCATTAAAAAGTTTTTTATTTATGAACTTAAATGAATTTATTTGTTTAAACCATGTAAAAATCATTCATATATATTTCATCCATTTCGTATAATATTATTTTATAAAAAAATATTATAATATTTATCAAGTTTTTTTTTTAAATATTAAAAATAAAATTTAGATAAATTAATCACTAATGAAAATTTAAAATAGTTTCAACCAAATAAGAATATGGTAATGTTGCAATATTACATTATATATGAATAAAAATTAATAAGTATTTTTAATAAAATTTAATATTAATTTTATTTTAGATTTTTACTGAAATAAATAATTATTAATTCATTAAACATTTGTCATTGTTGATATTCTATTCCATATCTTTAAGTATCTTCTCAAAATATTATTTTATTTTAAAAAATAACTATTAATTTAACAACAATTAAAACCTAAAATTTAATGACTGTATGAACATGAATTTTATCCTAAAATACAAGTTAAAAAAATAATTCACTAAAAATAAATATAAAAAATATATAATCTAAAACGCTTTCCGTATAAATTTAATTATAGAGTTAAAAAAAAGGAGCAAAGGGGAAAGAAAAAGAGAAACAAGCCCATTAACCATATTTATGTTCTTCCGGACAATAAAGTATTCATCAGAACTCTTACATAAAAAAGAAAATCCAAGATCATGATAGAAGTATAAAGAATATCTTAGTTACTCACAGGTGTACGTGGCTCAACTATTAACCATGGATGTAGCAGTGCGTCATACAAACTACAAAGGAGAGTAAGAATATTTTTTTAAATTTAATTCTGATGATGTTTTAATATTTTTTCTTTTCTTTAGTTTTATTAAAATGGCTTTGGTCAATTGAGGATGCCCACCAATTGAGTCGACGCCTTCACAATATCTTTGGTTACACTTTTTTCCTGAACACACTGATTCGATTACCAGACGATGCTCCTTCGTAGCGTCGTTGAAGTATGTTTTTTTCCTCTTTTTCTTTTTCTAAGCAGTATATATTGTTTTTCCATCGTATTTATCCTTCTAATTAATGATTGTAATTTTTTTGTTCTATCTCTTTCTATAAAATTTTAATCCTTTAATTTCTATGTAAATTCTTTTCTAATAGATTTGTCAAACATGATGTCATAAGTCGAGATAATGATTTATCTCCACACATGATGAATTTATAGTCAAACATAAACCCTTCACTATGATTTCTCAAATTACATATCACAAGAGAGTTATAAAATAGATAAAAAAACCACAAGAAGGGAAAAACTAAAAATAGTGTCAATATAGAAATATGAATAGACACTCCAAAAAAAAATACTATAGTGAATGCAAAATATTATGATAGAAGCTCCAAAAATCATTGTGAACTCACTAAGGTAAAAATTAATAGTCTTATAAATTGAACAAAAAAATATAGATATGAAAAAGATAGAGAACATGTGGAGGGTACTAGAAAGTTGACAAATAGGGCCTTATTGGATGGAGAGAAATTTCAACAACAATGTACTTATTTTTATTATGCTATATTGACTTATACACAATTTTTTCATCATTGGAAATTGCATATTATAGCATTCCATTTTGGGCACTTTAAATGCTAGACATGTGAAGTAAAGAGGATAGTTTGATCAACTTTTTAAATGATGTTAATATGTTATAAGGCATAGGTCTTCAGGTAAGGTGGCAAAAAAACCTTTCCTTACCTCTAAGAAAAATATATTTAATGGAACTAGTAATGGAGCACCTAATTAGAAAATGTTCCAAACATCATCTCCATGATTTGGTAGAGCAATCTATTTAGTACTTAGGAAACTTCCTTGGTTGCTAAGATAATCGAGGTCTAATTATTATTGATCATTATGTTAGATACAATATGTTTATTATGAGATCTACATGCATTTGTTTTTTCCCACCTTCAACCATCAAGAACTTATGTTGTGTGTGATTTGGAAGGTAGAAAACAAGAAGAAATATAGACATGGTTGATAAAGAGAATCTTGTTGGCAACTTAGATGTGACCTACTATTCATCCGCAAGAGAAACTCAGAGTTTAGTTCAATGATATATCATTTCCAAATATTAGATAGACTGAAACCCAACATAATGATTGTGCTTAGACATTCAAAAATTTCTCCATTTTTGAAAATGTGCCATTCTTTAGGGATGCTCTTAAGGGAAGGAGCCATTGTGGTCATGAAGTACTCTATTTTTTGTATGAAAATTTGAGAACCAAACACAACTCAAGAGATCCAACACATCCAAGACAATCAAAGATTCTTTAGCATAATTTCTACTAAAAATATATATAGATATCTATAAATTGAGAATTTAAGGCACATGACATATTATGAAGGGAAAATTCATGGATAAAATATTGAGAGTAGGCATGTTGTAGGAGGTAATTGAAGGCATCAACAAAGAGAGCATATATGAAAGAGACTAGGGATAACTTTCTCTACTAAATTGAAAGGAAAAATTTATGAGATAGTCTTCTATTAACAGCAATGTAAACATTAATATTAGTGAAAAAGGAGTTATATAGCAGAGTTGAAAATAAATCCATAACCAAAGAAATTCAACATCCTACAAATAAAGCTTATTTAATTTGATCATAAAAATTGTTGAAATTCAATTTAAAAATATTTTATTTCAAAAAAATTCTTCCCGTAACGTCGGCATGATCTTTAATCAAAGTAGTGAAAAGAGAAAGCAAAACAAGGCCGAGGGATCCAAATTTCCTGAACTTCAATGAAGAGTTAGAGTAAAAAAAAATCGAATAAAGGGAAAGTATAAGGAATATTTTTGCCTCAAAATTGACATAAATTGGACGTGTTTGTTTCTACTGCCAATCAGTGTTGTTTGCTTCTGCCTGAGCTCAAACAAGGTATGATTTATTTATGTTAATTATGTTCATATTCTCTCTTCTTATGTTAATAAGATACGCGTAATTTTAATTTTGCATTTGTCAAATACTTATATTAAATAGTTACTTTTAGCATCTGAAAGTGGTCTGCACTTTGAAGCTGTGTACCGATTAGAACCGGAAACCCTAAAAAATTGTATCCTGTTCGTAACTGCTCTGTACTCTGTGTTTTCTACTGCTCTCCTAGGTGATCTCTAGTGAGAAAAGTATTACAACTTAGATTTTTTTTAATATGGCGATGATGTAGAATGGAATTTCTTATTCAATATTTGTATTTTAACTTTAAAGTTCAACGAAATTTGAGTAAACTCCATTTATTTTAGAAGTTCGTAGATTGGTTGGAAAAAAAATCTGTAATGTGAAGTACAAAGAGAATATTTTCTGAAATCTCAATATCAATTCAGAGCCTCTCTATTTTATTCCAGAAACTTCATCCTCTGGGTCTGGTGAGGCTCCTTCTGAACCTTTGGCTAATGTTCTTGAAGCTCAACAACTTGTTTCGATTGTTCTTATTCTGCCTTCAGCTTCAGATCGTCAAGTAATTGTTCTTGAGATGGTAATTTGTCCATTGACAACTCTTCGCTGTTCTTCAGATTTTTTAATGCCCTTAGATGGGTCCTCTAGGGGCGTCACCTCCCTGATCTTCTCTTAGCTCTACAGGTTTGAAATCCAACTATTCATGGATAGTTGTTCAAAGGCAAAAGAAAGGTCTTTTTTAAGTTGGTCTCTCATCCACACACCAAGTCTGTAGATGTGAGGTTACATAGAATTTGACCAAGCATTTTTTTAGAAATGATCTTATTATTACTTTTTGTTTTAGGTGTCTGCTATTCTCTTGCAATAAAACTTAAACACTGTCAAAAATCCAACTTATCTTAATATTTTTTTTATGAAATTATTAAAAATTTAAATATTTTAATCTAACTTTTTTAATATTTTTAACTATAATCATTATTGATTTCAAATTAATTTTATAATTAACTAAAAGTTCAAATTACATTTCAATGAAACAAACCTATTATCATCATGGAATAATAGCATACAATGAATTGATTTATCTAACTCTTTCATATTTTTAATTATAATTATTATTCATTTTAGATTAATTTTATAATTAACTAAAAGTTCCAATTATCATCATTGAATAATAGCATATAATGAATTGATTTATCTTTGAATGTTCATTAATTAAAATTCAAAAATCTAATATATTGCAAAATTATTTTTAAGTATTATATACAATAAAATGGGTATCCAATAAATTGGTAGAGAATACAGTGGTAGCCTATGTCTGAAACTGTATTGCTCGAACTGTTAATAAAGAATTACCTACTCATATTTAGAAAACATGCCACGCTAAAACTTAATGTTATGTGTGTGATTTGATACTCCTCCATTTTGCAGGCTAATAGATCATACAAATCTATCATTGAGCTTCCATTGTTCTAAGGAGAAAAGACAGTCATCCCATAATATCATTCTCGGGACTTATTCTGGGCCCAATCCAATAGTGACCGCAGCATTCTTCTGCAAATCTTAATCTAGTGTAAGAGAATCTGAAGGATGTCAGAAGGCCTTATTATGTTTATGGAGGAGGAAAGTAAATGGGTAATTGA
>VDFB02274287.1:21056-57093 GCA_007258455.2 Sequoia sempervirens | reverse complement strand
TTATTTTATTATGCTATATTGACTTATATACAATTTTTTCATCATTGGACATTGCATATTATAGCATTCCATTTTGGGCACTTTAAAAGCTAGACATGTGAAGTGAAGAGGATAGTTTGATAAACTTTCTAAATGATGTTAATATGTTATAAGGCATAGGTCTTCAGGTAAGGTGGCAAAATAACCTTTCCTTACCTCTAAGAAAAATATATATAATGGAACTAGTAATGTGGCACTTAATTAGAAAATGTTCCAAACATCATCTTCATGATTTGGTGGAGCAATCTATTTAGTAATTAGGAAACTTCCTTGGTTGCTAAGATCATCAAGGTCTGATTATTATTGATCATTATGTTAGATACAATATTTTTATTATGAGATCTACATGCATTTGTTTTTTCCCACCTTCAACCATCAAGAACTTATGTTGTGTGTGATTTGGAAGGTAGAAAACAAAAAGAAATATAGTCATGGTTGACAAAGAGAATCTTGTTGGCAACTTAGATGTGACCTGCTATTCATCCGCAAGAGAAACTTGGAGTTTAGTTCAATGATATATCATTTCCAAATATTAGATAGACTGAAACCCAACATAATGACTGTGCTTAGACATTCAAAAATTTCTCCATTCTTGAAAATGTGCCATTCTTTAGGGATACTCTTAAGGGGAGGAGCCATTGTGGTGATGAAGTTTTCTATTTTTTGTATAAAAATTTGAGAACCAAACACAACTCAAGAGATCCAACACATCCAAGACAATCAAAGATTCTTTAGCATAATTTCTACTAAAAATATATATAGATATCTATAAATTGAGAATTTAAGGCACATGACATATTATGAAGGGAAAATTCATGGATAAAATATTGAGAGTATGCATGTTGTAGGAGGTAATTGAAGGCATCAACAAAGAGAGCATATATGAAAGAGACTAGGGATAACTTTCTCTACTAAATTGAAAGGAAAAATTTATGAGATAGTCTTCTATTAACAGCAATGTAAACATTAATATTAGTGAAAAAGGAGTTATATAGCAGAGTTGAAAATAAATCCATAACCAAAGAAATTCAACATCCTACAAATAAAGCTTATTTAATTTGATCATAAAAATTGTTGAAATTCAATTTTAAAATATTTTATTTCAAAAAAATTCTTCCCGTAACGTCGGCATGATCTTTAATCAAAGTAGTGAAAATAGAAAGCAAAACAAGGCCGAGGGATCCAAATTTCCTGAACTTCAATGAAGAGTTAGAGAAAAAAAAAATCGAATAAAGGGAAAGTATAAGGAATATTTTTGCCTCAAAATTGACATAAATTGGACGTGTTTGTTTCTACTGCCAATCAGAGTTGTTTGCTTCTGCCTGAGCTCAAACAAGGTATGATTTATTTATGTTAATTATGTTCATATTCTCTCTTCTTATGTTAATAGGATACGCGTAATTTTAATTTTGCATTTGTCAAATACTTATATTAAATAGTTACTTTTAGCATCTGAAAGTGGTCTGCACTTTGAAGCTGTGTACCGATTAGAACCGGAAACCCTAAAAAATTGTATCCTGTTCGTAACTGCTCTGTACTCTGTATTTTCTACTGCTCTCCTAGGTGATCTCTAGTGAGAAAAGTATTACAACTTAGATTTTTTTTAATATGGCGATGATGTAGAATGGAATTTCTTATTCAATATTTGTATTTTAACTTTAAAGTTCAACGAAATTTGAGTAAACTCCATTCATTTTAGAAGTTCGTAGATTGGTTGGAAAAAAAATCTGTAATGTGAAGTACAAAGAGAATATTTTCTGTAATCTCAATATCAATTCAGAGCCTCTCTATTTTATTCCAGAAACTTCATCCTCTGGGTCTGGTGAGGCTCCTTCTGAACCTTTGGCTAATGTTCTTGAAGCTCAACAACTTGTTTCGATTGTTCTTATTCTGCCTTCAGCTTCAGATCGTCAAGAAATTGTTCTTGAGATGGTAATTTGTCCATTGACAACTCTTCGCTGTTCTTCAGATTTTGTAATGCCCTTAGATGGGTCCTCTAGGGGCGTCACCTCCCTGATCTTCTCTTAGCTCTACAGGTTTGAAATCCAACTCTTCATGGATAGTTGTTCAAAGGCAAAAGAAAGATCTTTTTTAAGTTGGTCTCTCATCCACACACCAAGTCTGTAGATGTAAGGTTACATAGAATTTGACCAAGCATTTTTTTAGAAATGATCTTATTATTACTTTTTGTTTTAGGTGTCTGCTATTCTCTTGCAATAAAACTTAAACACTGTCAAAAATCCAACTTATCTTAATATTTTTTTTTATGAAATTATTAAAAATTTAAATATTTTAATCTAACTTTTTTAATATTTTTAACTATAATAATTATTGATTTCAAATTAATTTTATAATTAACTAAAAGTTCAAATTACATTTCAATGAAACAAACCTATTATCATCATGGAATAATAGCATACAATGAATTGATTTATCTAACTCTTTCATATTTTTAATTATAATCATTATTCATTTTAAATTAATTTTATAAGTAACTAAAAGTTCCAATTATCATCATTGAATAATAGCATATAATGAATTGATTTATCTTTGAATGTTCATTAATTAAAATTCAAAAATCTAATATATTGCAAAATTATTTTTAAGTATTATATACAATAAAATGGGTATCCAATAAATTGGTAGAGAATACAGTGGTAGCCTATGTCTGAAACTGTATTGCTTGAACTGTTAATAAAGAATTACCTACTCATATTTAGAAAACATGCCACGCTAAAACTTAATGTTATGTGTGTGATTTGATACTCCTCCATTTTGCAGGCTAATAGATCATACAAATCTATCATTGAGCTTCCATTGTTCTAAGGAGAAAAGACAGTCATCCCATAATATCATTCTCGGGACTTATTCTGGGCCCAATCCAATAGTGACCGCAGCATTCTTCTGCAAATCTTAATCTAGTGTAAGAGAATCTGAAGGATGTCAGAAGGCCTTATTATGTTTATGGAGGAGGAAAGGAAATGGGTAATTGATATGACAGAGAGGATTACAGATAGATCCATTAAGGACTGCAAGCCAGGGTCAGGGTACTCTGGCGTGACGATAAATAGGGTCCCAAAGTTTCTATTGTTTCTAAGGAAGGAAGCCTACACTCCTAGAGTCGTCCGCCTTGGCCTTTATCACCATGCGATAGCGCAGCCAGTGTCTCATATGGAACGCCTCAAAGCAGAAGCCGCAGAGATGATGGGACGCAGGCTACCCAAGTTAGATGAGAACTTGCATTTAGAAGAAGCTGTCAGATGCATTGTTTGTAAAATCAGAGAGTGCTATGAAGAAGAATTTGAATACAAGGACGAAACCGTGGCCATGAGTTTCACTTTGGATGGATGCTTTGTTTTAGAGATCTTGAGAGTTTTAACTACTGGAGATCAGAATCAACAACAGCCACGGCAGCATTTCCATCCCATTTTCAACACTAATAGAGTCAAGTCCTGTCAATTTGATGTGATTAGTGATTTTCTGATGCTGGAAAATCAAATCCCTATAATGGTCCTCATAAAGTTGTTGGAAATGGAGAAAGGCTCAGAGGCAGAAGCGAAGACAGAGCTGCTGAGATTGCTATACAGCGGTATTATTCCTCAAATTCACCCTTTCTTGCCAAATAGGCTTGACAAACCAGATTTGAAGAGATTTGAAGATCTTGAGAAATATAAACATATTCTGGGGATATTCCAGAGCCTAATTGCAGAAGACCCAGGGGATTTAAAAGAGACGACGCCAAGTGGAGGTAGCAGACTTCGCTTTCCAATAAAAGAACTCATGCGAAAGCTTATCATTAAACAAGAAGAGCCAAAAGCAACTAGGCATCAGACTCTCATGGCCTCTACCAGAGATTTGCACAAGGCAGGAATGAAGTTCAGGCATTATGAGGGACTTCCATCGGTAGAAAGGATGACATTCAAAAGGAGGACGCTTTCGATCCCCACAATTTGGATCACTGACAGTACAGAAGTGATTCTGAGGAATCTGATGGCTCTTGAGGTCTGCCAGGGCTTCACTGTGATTTCATATTATGTGTATCTGCTGAATAGCTTGGTGGAGACCGAAGCAGATGTTGCTGTGCTGAGGAAGTTTGAAATCATTCAAAGCACCATGGGCACGGACAAAGAAGTGGCCAACATGTTGAACAATCTTGGCAAGGGAATCAATTTCAATCCAGTGGATGATCCCTTCATGAACTTGAAGATGGAGATAAATAAGTGGTATAAAAGCAATTTTCACATCGTGCTAGGAGAATACAAACACAGGCATCCAAGGTTCTGGCGGAACGTTTCAATCTTTTGGGGCCTCGCGCTTTTGGTATCTGCTGCCATACCCACTCTCGTCAATATATGGGAAAAGATCGTATAAGAGGAAGCATAGGTCACACTGCTATAGTTTTTCTTTAGATGCCGACCTACCTACCTACTTAATTTTTATTTTCGAAAATTTATATAGTTGTGACAGTGAAAAAATGTTGTTTTCCATTTGGTATTATGCCCTTGCACTTAAACTATATAAAGAAATAAAATAGAAAGAGTGAACATTTGTGTAATTGTAAATATAAAAATAATTAATTGATAGTTATTGGTAATAATCTTTTATTGATTAGAATATATATAATTATTATATGAGATTTAAAATTTGTAGATGATATGAATTATATTTTATTTTTGTAATTACATATTTTTTTATTGCATGAAATTAAAATAATTGTAAAACTAGCAATTGCACCTTTGTGTGCAATGGGTACGCCCAAGAGGTGTGGACATTAATAATAAAATTGGTCTATTTTATGCATACATTTGGAACTATATGGGGTCAATTGGTAAGTAATTTAGTAAATGATGTTTGTTCAAAAAAGGTCTTAATGGAGAAGTGATAGCTTCAATCAACTATGCACCTTCTTATAGGAATCCAATACGATTGAAACAAAACCTCTGAATGAGGAAGATGATCATGCTCCATTACCAATTTAGTAATGTTATGTTTATAGCAGAGAGGGAGAGATAGGGATAGAAAGAGGGAGGGATAGAAGGGGAAGAGCATGACAAAGAGAGAGAGGGGTAAGATACAGAATAAATAGAGACATAAAGAACAAAGAGAAAGAACTTGAAAATGAGAGGGAAGAGGGAGATAGAGAGACACACACATGAGAGAGAGAGAGAGAGAGGAAATATATATTCAAAGAAGAGATAAATAGTTAAAATTGCATCTGTAACATATAAAAAATTCCCCTTTCGTCAATTAAGGAGAATGTAGGAAAATGGCTTTGAGACTGATTTTGTACATGATGATTGCATTTTCTTGAAAGTTTCCAAGGACTTTTGAATAAATCCATTTTGTGCATATTCTATGATTGTAGAAATCCATGACAACACATTTGTAGGGAATTCTAGTAAACAATTTTTTCCCACAGAATTAGATTCAAGTTGACAGTGTGGATTTTGTTATTTGTCTCTAAGTAGTGTAGGATGCATGTTATAAAGCTTCATTACTTCTTACCCAAAAAAATAATTTTACCCAAAAAAATAATGGTAAGCTATGTTGTATAGTACATTTTAACTCAATACTAATACAATTTTGTGATGGTGGAATGTGTCCTATTTTTATAATGAGGTGAAATGCTCATAGTTTTTTAGTTTTTAGTATGCTAAATTCTAGTTCATTGGTATCTTGATACATATGTATTGGAAGATTTATTATCTATCAAGGTTAGAAATTACTTATATCAAAGCAACTCTTAGGAAAAGTTTAATTTGTATTAAATCAAAATTTATTAATAAATAAATATAATAATTTTTAGTTTATGTGTAATAATTGTTTTTGATAGAGGAAAAAATAGGTTTTGAAGGAACCCCAAAACCCTTTACAACCAAGAACAAGGCTATAGAAAGGACAGCCTATAGCCAACCAAAAGCCAACTCTCAAACAAGATCCTATAATAATTGTTATTATAGAATATAATAAATAATATTTAAATAATAATAAATATAATTATATATAATGTGATTTGTATGATTTGATTTGTAATAATCATTTTTTGTTCAAGTTTCTCTTTATTGCAATCTGTATTAATAATTCCCAAGTCCACTCAATAACTTCACATTTAAAATAATCACCAAAAGACCGATAGTGGTGCACTAAGTCATGTTTTATTGGTGCGCTGATGTGGCATCACATGATTTGTCACTTTGCATACTTTATGGATAAAAAGTGTTTTGCAATTGGATATTAAAGTGCTCCACTATGGGACCCACTGAGGACTACTTGCAGCTCCAATAAGAGTTACTCAATCCCTTGGTTTGCAACATGCTCCTTGCCATTTCTACCACAGTGCGGTTTTTCCTTTTAGCTACCCCATTCTGTTGAGGTGTGTATGGAGTGGTGAGTTGCCTCCTGATGCCATTCATATCACAATAATCTTGAAAGGCTCTTGAACAAAATTCTCCTCCACGATCAGTCCTTAAACATTTGATTTTGCACCCTTTTTCATTCTCCACAAGTGCTTTAAACCTCTTGAATGTATCAAGGGCTTCATCCTTAGTCTTCAAAAAATACACCCAACATTTTCGTGAGTAATCATCAATAAAAGTGATAAAATATGATGACTTACCCAAACTCTTTGTTTGCATCGGTCCACAGATATCTGAATGAACAAGTTGAAGGGGGTAATGGGCCCTCCATGCAGTGCCTTTTGGAAACCTTTCCCTTGCATGCTTTCCTTTTGCACATCCTTCACAAACCTCCTTGTGCTCTTCAACCTTGGGCAAACCAGCAACTTATGCTTGTGAGGTCAAAAGCTTCAAACTGTGAAAGTTTAAATAGCCATACCTTAGATGCCATAGCCAACTTGTATCCTCAAATGCCATATTGGCAAGGCTGCTATTATTTTCACCAAATCTCAATGGAAACATCCTATTTTTCGTCATAGGAACAACTGTGACTACTCTGTTTCCCTGATTCTTATCAAAAATTGTACATTTCTTATTTTCAAAGACAACTCTATAGTTCTTCTCACATAATTGTCCAACACTTAACAAATTATGTTTTAACTTAGGAGTGTAATAAATATCTTTAACACTCTTCATACCTTCTTTTGTGTGGACCTCCATGGCACCTTTTGCAGCGACCACCAATGATTTATCATCACCGAGCTAAATCTTTGACTTGAAACTTTCATCCTTTGTTGAAAATAACTTCCCATTTCCTGACATATGGTTAGAGCATCCAGAATCTAGGTACCAAACATCTTTACTAGTATTTTCACTTTTAGAATAAGATAAGAATAAATTATCTGGAGGATTTTCATAACTTTCTTGAGCATAATTAACATTTTTACCTTCTTTTAGTCTACATTCTCTTTCAAAATGTCCATACCTATTACAATGGTAACATTGAACATTCCTTTTATCAAATCTTCCTCTACCTCTGCCTCTTGAACCACCTCTTCCTCTTGAAAAACCTCTGCCTCTACCTCTTGAATTATTCTGATTTTGACTTTTACCTTGGCTTTGATTACTTTTGCTACTACTGCTGCCATCATCATTCTTTGTGATTTGTACTTTGGAGGAAAAGGCTTTCTCAACACTTTCTCCAAAATAATCTTTTAATCTTTCTTCATGTGAGATCAACGATCCAACAAGGTGATCGAATTGAAGGGTTGTCAAATCTTTACTTTCTTCCATTATTATGGCAACGTGATTCCATCTTGGTGTGAGAGATCTTAACACCTTTTTTATCAGAACTTTTGTGTTCACAGTTTCTCCAAGTGTAGCCATCTTATTGACCACATCTTTTACTCTGACACAATACTCACTCACACTTTCTCCTTCTTGCATTTTTAAATTCTCAAATTCTCTTTTCAATGTCTGTAACTTAACAACTTGGACCTGATCACTACCTTGGTAAGCTTCTTTTAGAGTCTTCCAGGCATCCTCAGCGGTCTTTGCACCTGCAATTCTTGGAAATAAACTCTTGTCTAGAGCTATTTGAATATGAAACAATGCTTGAAAATTCTTCTTCTTAGCTTCCTTCCTTGCTGTTCTTTCATTGACTAGGAGGGCATTCCAATCTGCTGGCTCCTGGTAACCTGATTCAACAATCTCCCACAAGTCTTTTCCTATTAAAAATGTCATCATTTTTATACACCAATAATCATACTCATTACCATCAAATTCTGGAATGGGCAAGCTGTTAGAATTCGACATGATAATCTTTGGCGAAATTCGAACAGCTAGATCTTAAACCCAAAACAAAAATACCTGCTCTGATACCAAATGTAGATTTGAAAAGTAAATGCCTCTCCTCTAAAACCAGCTGATACAATAAATTAAACAGCAGAAAGATACAAGAGAAATACAGTTATAAACTAGATCATACACTATTCTATTCAAAGCCTTTCAATAGACATAATAATCTGCTCTATTTTGAAACAGAGTTCTCTGTTATTGCAGCTTCAGCAGCTTCTTAAAAAAGAATACAGAACGAAAAGATAAAGAGAGTTCGATGCTCCTGATTTAAAACAAAGTGAATCTCCTAAACACAGCATGCAACGCATGCTTTATTTGCAGAAAGCAAAAAAAACAAAGCTAATAAAAGAAAAACTGCTTTACAACTAAACTTGAAGATAAGGATAGCAGCCTTTTTCCTTTATTACAACTAAAACTTAAAGCAAATCTAAACAAAACTATGACTGCGAATGGTGAGCTATTTTTTAGGCTGGAAAAACAAATCTTATCGCATCAATTATCTTTTCATGATAAGAGTCCGCCAGCATCAATTATCCACAATTTCATCTTTAAATTTTGCAAATACCATGGAAGCTTCCACACAACTAATATCTTTGAAGTTAAGGAGTTTAATTTACAGGGTGATATTTCAGCTTCATTTTTATCTAATGCAATTAATACAATCGTCAAGCGCTGATTGCGAAATTTATGATTCTTTCCATTCTTGACGGAAGAAATCTGAAGATTTTCCCCTTGAACGATGCATGAGAACAGAGAAATCAGCCATGAAGTGATGAATTAAATAAATATCATTAAGCTATCATAGATCCTGCTTTCATTTAACCAAAAAGCTTTGCCCTTTTTATATAACGCCTTACTTAATTATAACTCCTTATAAAAACATTTAACTGCTTACAATATCCTGCTTATAATGGAAGGTAGGGTTTCTGCGTCCTCTGGTTCGGGCAGGGATTTGCGAAGGGGCTTTCTTCTCCCCCCGGCCCTTCGTGTGCAGATGGGCGCTCTAACGTGGATGTCGGTAGAAGGCGTCTCCCGCGTCGGCTTCACACGTTATGAATGCGTCTGAAGGGGTCGTTCTGTTCTCGGCTGGAAGCGGCGTGGGCAATGTCAGTCCTCCTTGTGTGCTGCGGCACGGCGAGGGGCTGTCTGTCGTGAGTGGGGATACGCGTGTTGCCTGTTCACGGTATTGTTGATGCAGGGACTATAAGAGTAAGGAGCTGGTGGTCAAGGAGGATTTGATCAAGCTAACTGTTTCGGGTGGTGCTGGAAAGGCTTGGCTGTGTCCAATGTGAGTTAGGAATTGAATTTAAGATCTTTTATTTGTTCGTCAAGTGTTCTATTACTGAATTACTGGTTTTTTTAAGATTGGATCAATAATGGTTTGTCTCTAGCTTATTTCCAATGTCTCCAATGTCTCTATTAAGACATTTTATAAAATATTTGGAGCTCCTAGTCTAGATACCGTGTTGAAATTTTCATGAATCAGTTAGGACTAAACCTAGGGTCTTCCAATTGCTAATTGACAGGATCACTTATATCAACCCTCACAAAAATAAGGGTTAGGCTTGTCTTCAAACTTTGAACTCTTGATCTTTTGCTCCTTTTCTAGTGTGTAGATCTTCTAAATTTTTTCTAATATCAACTCTATTTTGATCTTTTTTGGTTTGATATCATGTTGATCTTTTCATAGATCACCTAGGACTCGAACCTACAACTTTCTATTTGCTACTTGAGTGCTCGACCACTAAGATACTAACATTTTTAGGACTAGTCCATCTTTGATATAGGTGTAGCTTATTTCAACACTTCCAAATTGAGAGATGTCCTCATTGGAAGAACGTTTTAAAGCTAGGTATAATAGGGACGTGTTTAGGAAACAGGCTGAGAGAAAACGAAGGTTAGAGGGAAATCATGATGATTGTATTAGGAATATCATGGATGGATTGTGGTTCCTTGGCAAAGTTTGGTTACCCATGAAAATTTGGCATCTAACTTTCGTTTTGAGATTGAGGCCTTTAAGTAGGTTTCCTTTTGGATCGAATATCCTAGGTCACCTTTAGAATATTGGGAGGAGGTGTTTGACGGTATAACTAACTCATTCAAGGAGTTTTATTGCTCTTGATTTGATGATCAAATCAAGGAAGCGTGTATTGTTTCCTAGATTCTATGTTAATGCGGTCATTAATAAAGTGCTTCTATCTTCTATCACTTTATCCTTCAAGCTACGGGATTGGATATAACAATTTGTTTACGAAGACTCTTCCATGCTATCCCTCAAATGCAATAAAATATGCAATATGTATGTGGTTTGCAAGACTAATCGTAGGAAGAAAAAAAGATGGAATAAAAAGACTCAATTGGTGCCTTCTCTCCCTCCATCAAATGTGGAGTTACCCATGGTCCAAAGCGGCAAGGAGGTTCCCTTCTCTTTAGTTAGGGCTCTTTCAGATGGAATTTGGTCATACCTGAAACAGAGGTTAGTTGTTTGGCAAAGGTTTGCAATGACTCAAGTATGATTGATCCTAGCCTAGATTAGAGGTTGGGATCTAAGGAAAGCCTCTTGTCTTGCCCCTTATTTATTTATAACTTAAGATTAGTTTCAAACAATGGGAGTTCTACCAAAAATTAAAATGTGTATCAATAAGACAATAGAAAAGAATGTTGTGAGGATTCAGAGCATTCTAAAGTACTTTAACTTCAAAGATACCTTGAGTGGTAGGTCTTTGTTCATTATCAATAAATGCTTCACTTTGTATCTATTGATTTTGATCCACCTTCAAAATATAATTTCTTATAAAAATTGATATTTAGTCGATAGGCTACATATAGTGTGAGATTTGAACCTCAAACAAGTCTCATTCCTGCAAACAACTGTTGAGTTGTCCAAAAACAAGTTTCAACTGTTGTTTAACAGTAAAATCCTCCAAAATCTCCCTTATCATGTAAAATCCAGATAAATATTGATTTTCCAACTAGATTGAAATATTCTATATCAATTTGCAATGATTTTTTTCAATTGAATAAAAACTTTCCTTTTTCATTTGTATTGTTTCATATTTTAAATCTACATGCAAATATTTCAAAATCAGATAATACTTAATTTCTTTATTTCTTATTAAAATTGGAGGTGCCAATTATATAAAATGGCTCAAACTACAATCATGATGAAGCTTTTAATTTTCTGGATTTTGAGATTGTGTTGGAGTTTTTTCATCAACGTTTCGGATCACACTCAGTGATCCATCATCAGGATGCTAGAAAGCAAAGGAGTTTTTTTCTCATCTCCTTTGCTTTCTAGCATCCTGATGATGGATCACTGAGTGTGATCCGAAACGTTGATGAAAAAACTCCAACACAATCTCAAAATCCAGAAAATTAAAAGCTTCAGCACTATGGATTGTGGAAATCTCATAGCATTAATACAATCATGATTCTAAAAATATGAAACGAATTTAAGATTGCCAGAAGCCTAAAAGGACATATGCAATATTCATGACCTACAAATGAAAGCAGTTTTGTAATATTTATCAATTTGAACAAGGCACGGAATGTTTCGGCAAAAACTTTCACGCTCAAGGGCAGATTGTTTATCTTTCAAATATATTCTTGATTGTATTATGAAATACAATTTTACGGTTTCTTGCTTTAAATTTTTCTTCCGATCAGCATACCAGTTTAAGATAAGTATTTGTCAAGTTCAAAACCATACATAATTAATATAGAAAGACGAGATCAAAGAATATTAACATAATAAATAACGTAAGCAAATCGTACCATATATTAGCTCAGACGGCTTGAACTTGTGCAGAGGCAAACGCCCACCAATTGGCAATATAAACATGCGCATCCAATTTATGTAATTTGGAGCAAAATTACACGTCATAACCTCCCTTTATTCTCTGTAGCTGAACTCTTTCACTTTAGTTGGAAATTCGAAATTCTCGCACCTGTTCTGCTCTCGCTTTTGACTGCTTCTATTAAGGATTATGCCAAAGTTACGGAGAAATGACAGACGCTTCGTTTTCTTTTATTGGTTTTTCCACAGATTGGTGGAAGAAAGTTGCAACCCGTACAACCCGTGCTTCTTGCCCATTATTCTGTCGGGCGTGCAAGCCGTGGACGCTCTCACTAACCTATCGGTGAAAAAAGGGTTAGTATTCTTTCACCTTTAATAGTACTATGATTAGGCTGACCAGAATAATTCTTCACGAGTTTCATTCTTTCTTTAATGTTATTTAATGAAAAAGAAGACGATAAATAAATATTACATAGGAAATAGTGCTGCTATAAAACATCAGTTTCTTTGGTATTAGACTTTTCGATAGCTTGGTTCCGATTTTGAAATGGTTGAGTGGATAGTGGATTGTCTAAGATGCGTTCATTGTCAGGTTATATGTTGATAAGGCATACTACTACATTAGTTTGGGTGGGAATTGGTCTAATGTTCTTTGGTCAAATTTGAATTTTGTTGATAGATGCTACTCCAAGGATGACAATATTTCACTATCTCTTAGTTGAATTATCATTCTACAATTAATAAGTCAAGTTTTTGTGTATGTAGTTGATGCTCTTAGATACCTCTTTTAGAATGCACAATCTTACAACCTCATATCAGCTCTTAGATACCTCTACTAGAACACACAATCTTTAAAAACAATCTCTCTCTTTCTCTCTCTTTCTTTCTACTAAGGTCTTTAACTCACATTTTGTTGGTCACAATAATCTTCATACAAAATTTAGTGGATGAGGTGACTAACGCATTCGATATATTGGACCTTTTTGTGTTGTTTCCCCATGGATTCTTGGTAAATAGAAAGAAGTTAAACATGGCCCCATCACTAGATATCTTGGCATCCTATTCAATATGGGTGTTTCCTTGAATGAAATGTGGATGTGGTTTCTCAAAAATATTAAAGCAAAGCTCATGAACTAAACTAGTGGAATTTTATCTATGGTTAAGCAATTTAGATGCCCAACAAAAATCTATTGGGAAACAATGTATATATCTCATCGTGTTGGCTTCCCTTAAAAACTATCACAGTCAATTGAATCAACTTGTAAGGACCTTTAAGTGGGGGAATTAAAAAGGATGTACCAACCACTTCATGGCTACATTATATTCAATTGAAAAATAAAGGGGGGCTTGGAATAATAGACCCCTTCTAATAGGGTTGTATTTACTAGCTAAGTAAACAGTTGAATCGTCAAATGGTGAGGTACAATATAAACACCTAACTAGATTTTGCATCTATTTTTTCTCATTTTAGTCACCATTTGACTAATAAACTAGAATTACAAGATTATTTTAGTATAACTCTTCAAAAAGTGTGGATTGGTCTCATTTAATAGCTTCTAGAAGGCATGGAAATATAGATCTCATAATAGTTGACTTGGTCTAATCAAATATTAATCTATTATCTCTTTCATCTACTGAAACAACCTCATCCAACAAGATAATCAACCTCTTCATTTCACCAACAAATTTAAACATACCAATGATAGAAATTGATTGGGTAGGTAAAATATGTAGGAATTTCTTAGTACCTAATTCTAACATAAAAGGGTTAATATGCTAACTCATAGGTATGAAGGATTATAATTAGTCTATTAATTATCTTGGACACATATACAAATTTATTTGCGCATGTCATCACTAATTTATTCCTATCAAGACATCTATTGATTTATCTATATGTTGATTATATTGGGATGGTTATTATATTAATTTTTAAAACTGTAATCATTATGGTTTACAATATTAGAAAATATTATTATTGTGAAGTAGGAAAAGAGATATTACACCACCTAACAAATAGATTAACTAGGATCAATTCCTTTTCTTTTTAACTTCACATTCGAATAGAAACCAACTAGGGTTTGATTATTGTCTTGTTGCCACAAGGGGGAGCCAATTTCATAGGATTTGGTTATTTTTAATTGCAAATAGGATAAATTTGATGTGTGTTTAACAAGCCTACTTGACTTAAACCCTAAATTTGAAAATGTAATCTATCACACATATGAAAATAGTAAGACAATCTTAGCAAATTATTTTTTATTTTGAAACCTTGACCAATAGGCTGAATATTGCTTAGTAGAGCTATACACCAAAGGAATTGATCCAAATCAACATTAATGCTAAAATATTCAACATTTTATCGTTTCTAAGGGGCTAAAGGATTTACAAATGATAGCTCCTCGTAAGAGAATTCTCTATCTCAATTTGTCACAAGATCTTGTTCAAAATACACAAGCATGGTATCATCCTTCTTCATATTCTCTCGACCTTTCTTTTCTTTCCAAACTTTAGCATTTTCCTTCTTTTGATTAATTAGGGTTTCTTCCTTCTTCCTATTCTGAATAGGTGGTTTCACAAAACCACTCCTACAAAATTTTATTTTATGTCCAAACTTATTGTAATTGTTGAAAACATTATTATGATCCAAAATAGATTTATTTCTCTTAATTTTAGTTAGATGCACACTACAACCTTATGAACAAACTTATTGCATTCATAGAAGTATCCATAACAAGGAATGAGATGTCATAACATCATATCATGGAGGCACAAATGGTTTCTACCCATGTAGTCATTTCTTCTTACCCTAGATCTATAATTAAATACCTTATGCCCAAATTTATTTCAAGAATAAAAATAACCATGAAAATATTGAGTGAACCTGGTAGGGGCATGTGTAATATAAAGTGGACAACCTCCAAATCTCCTTTGCCTATAAACTGGGATAAATCCACCTTCTTTCTTCTTGCTATCATCTACCTTCTTGGCTTGATCTAATTTTGTATTTCTAAAGGATGTCTTATTAAGTTCTTTAGTGGAAGCTTTTTCCTCCTTTATTTCAAATGTTCCTTTTGCTTTAAAAGTCCCATATAGGTCAGCAGATGCACTAGTTGTTGGACTTTTACCTTTCTAAAAATCAAAATCAAAATTTTATTTTGATGGCTTTTGAGAGCTGATTATCTTATCAAGAATTTCAAAGCCTCCATTTAGCTTTATATCCTTTTGAATGTATTCTTTTTCTTTATCCAATTCTTTCCTTGACGAGAAAATCCATTCTTCAAGGTTGAAGCATTTAGTAGATTTGTCATTGAGCTTGGCATTTAGGAAATCCACAATTCTTTTACCTTCTTCAACTTGAACTTTCAACTTGAACATTTTATTTTCCAAATTTTCAAGTTTGAAGTAGAGTTCTTCATTCTTTTCTCTTTCTTCATCTAGATCATTTAGATTAGAAACGGGCTATTCTTCATAATCCACTAGACATTCTTATTTATTGAATTCAAATTCAAATTCATCATACTCCTTACCCAAAGTATGTTCTTTTCTTCCTGAGAGCACTTATTGGGAACTACTTCATTCTCCATGTGTTCCAAAGATAGTATCTACCTCAACTATTAGGCTATATAAAGGAACCTTGCTCTAATACCAATTGTGGAACACACCAAAATATTGAGATGGGTGGTGAATTGGTATTTAATTAAATTTCAATTTCTATCTTTAATTGTTGAAGCTAAATTATATTAGTAAAGCATTCATCTACATAATCAAAAATAGGAAAGAAGATAAGCATCCTGTGTAGATGCATCCTTGTCCACATATTTGATCACATTATCAAAACTTGTGAACAAATTCATCCCTTGATAACATCCAACATCTTGGGATTTAGAAGTTCATTATCAAAATCATCTTGTTTGGTTAGGTGCCTTTAGATGAATCCTTCTTCTCACACTTAGTCAAATTAGAATCTCACGGACAAATTTACTCTAGGACAACATCCAACCTCTTAGAGTTTATGAGTTCACTATCCAAATCAAATCAAACCAATCCCAAATCAAATCAAAACATCAATCCAAGTCCTAAAGTTTAGTATCCTCTTAAATGTTTCCTAAGAGTTCCAATCATTCACCAATCATTCATATTTCATATCTCATCACTATCCTTTTGATCCTTAAAATCTTAGACTTTATTTTTTTTGTACCTAGAGTTTCGATCAATCCAAAGAATTAGAGGTTCACCTCCCACATTCTTGAAAATTGATCCTTATTTTACAATCCAAACTAGACCTCAACATAAGAAGAATTTGGAATATAAACTTGATCCATACATCATGAGTAAACCAAGTCAAATAAACTTTCAAAGCCTTACAATGACAATTGATTATCAAAACTGACATCTATACAATCCGTACATGGGATCATTATCTCCTACAAACCTCAATGTTACAACAAATGTGAGTATGCATAGTCAAAATTTTGGAACACCTTTCCCAATGATAGATTTAAATCCAAGTCCAAACTTACAAATCTATGAACCAAACACTCAATGCACGAGTCTTCCAAAAATCAACATTATCCCACCAAATCCCTACATGCCAAATGTGAATTTACCAAGTACAAATTTACCAAACATGAAAATTTTGAAACCAAACTTGGTAAAATTTGGGATGGATATGTTTGAAAATCATACAAATGTTGTTCAAAGTCCAAACAAGATGTTAATGACTCCAAGTCAAGGTAACACCATGCAAAATCAAAGTTACCTAAATCAAGGCAAAATGATCCCCAACATCAACAATGTTCAATTTCAACCTATCATGCCAAATCTAAACATCATCCCAAATCAGACCATTGTCCAAAAACAATTTTTTGATCATCCCATGCGAACGCCACAAGTGTACATTCCAAATCCACTTAAACAAAAGCCAAATCAACTATATCAAGGGTGCCAAGATCAAAATCAAGACCAAGTTTTGCTAGACCAAATTTCCTCACTTGAAAAACTAACTGAAGCCTTGAAACAAGAGACATTTTTACTCCAAAATCAATGTACTCTACCATTGATCGAACCATGTCATCAAAGTATTGTTATGTCCACAACTGCATCAAGAACAATAACTCCAATGTGAAGAATTCAGATATCAAGATCAATAACATCAATAGAAAACCCAATCACCACATCTCCAAAATCAATCACCTCAAGGTCAATTTAAAGTATAAATCTCACAAAGTAACAAACAAAAATACACACCACTTGGGAGACCAATCGAATCAGTCCTGCAACAATTGGTACAATAAAATCTCATCAAGCTCCCCATCTATGGGAATTATCAAGAATGCCTAGTTAAACCACCAGGGAAAAACAAGGAGCACCATTGTGATTTTCACAAAACAAAGGGACATGCAACATCAAATTGTATTTGACTCAAAAATCTCATCCAAGACCTCGTTGATAAAAAAAAATCACTATTGGGGATAATGATAGCATTGAAAATATCTCTACCACAACTTTTGAGAACAAGGATCAAGATCAATCCATCAATGATCACCTTGAAGATGTTTCTAACTCATCCGAAGATCAAATCAACATATATCAAGAATCACTTTTCAATCATGATCAAGATCCACCAACAATACCCAACAATGATCCAATTCAAGAAATGTCAACATCACTTGAACCTATGGTTGAAGAAATTGAAAATATCCCTACCACAATTGTTGAAAACAATGTTCAAGATCTTTCCATTAATGAGCACATTTAAGATGTTTCTACCCCATCCGATGATCAACTCACCATAGATCAAGAGCCACTTTTTAGCAATCTATTTCAAGGAGTGTTAGAACTATTTGATCTCATTGACATAATCTATGATCCATCGATCAATGATCATATTTAAAATGTCTCTACATCACCTTATGAGATAGAGGACATATCTCAAAAAAATATTCCAAAGCACAAGCAAAATATGTCACCAAGGTCTAGCAATGGTCCTTTCCAAGACATGTTAACTCCCTTTGACCTCATGGTTACAAATACTAAAGGAATCCTCAACTCAACACTTGATCCAAGTCCACTCAAAGATCAAGAGGGTATTGAACCACTTTCCATACCTAAAGATGATGTCCAAGAACCCTTTGTAAGCAATCCATCCTTTGAAATTGACCCATGTCAAGAACTTGATCGAAAGCATGTCAAAAGCAATTCCAAAATAATTCAAGATCAAGAATTCATATCTCCAAGATACTACAATGATCTAATGGAAACTCTCTTATCAATACAAGATGATCATATCCACATAGCACATACTCCTCCATCTACCCATGAGATGCTTTATGTGGATGGACATAGAGATGATCTTCATTTAGAGCAAGATTCCTTTACTCCTGACATTGTTACACAAAAAGAGCAGGTTATTGATTCCTACAATCAAACTGAGTTGTCAACATCAAGATCAAATATATCCCAAATTCAGACTAAGGACATCATGTATGAAGATATCCAACATTATCCACTCAAGGAAGCATGTTAGACAGAACAAGATATTCCAAAGTTAGCAGAGTAGCAAATCAAAATAACATCATCTGCAGTGGTTATCTATAAAAGAATGCTTACTAAGAAAAACATCTCAAAACAAGCAGAATTAAGGAAGGAAGGTGCCACTACCACCATACTGGGGGCAACTATGTCTCAAGAAAACATCAACATAGGGAGCATGAAGAATCCTTATGATGAAACTGATGCCAATACTACAACCAGCCATGTCATGAATCTTCATCTACCCATCACCCCATCCATGAATTGGGACCAACATGAAAAGAAGGTTTTGAATCAAAGCACAAAGAACATCATCAAAACAAAATAAGTTGAGAAACATAATGGACAAATCAAATACACATGGATACCAAAGAATCTAAAGAAAGGTTATCCCTATCAACTCCATCAGTCAAAGAAACTATGGGGAAAAATAAAAAGGGAAAAGTATCCATGAAAGATGTCCACAAAAGCAAAAGCAAGCTTTTCAAGCAACGTACAAAGTGTATCAAGCAGTTGGTCCTAATTCCATGCACACTTTCATATCCACCCATCATTTCTCATCTTCCCAAATTTGGAGAATCAAAGGTTCCAAACTATCAACCAATCCATTTCCTACCCCTAAGCACACTCCATCCATGCCTCCACACATGATATCCAATTCTCACATTGACCATGTATTGGAAATTGTATAACTAAAAATATGTTATACTTCTGTGAATCCTTGCATGCAAGGATACTCAATAATGAGTCCTTGCAAATCAATTCACAGCTCTCTATCCGAGAAGAGCAGGGATTGATATTGTGGCCCTCAGATTGACCCAATTACCCCTGCAAATACAGTCTCAGAACAAGAGATTCAAAGAGGAGAAGCAAGAATGCCAATCTCCATGAATCTTGTTCTTGCAATGCAACAATGAAAACTAATCTAAATGACTGTAAAATGCAATAAACAAAACTAATTTATTGAAAGAAAAATTGATCTACATGCAATGCCATAAATGAATTATTTTGCAAATTAATCTACTATGAAGATTAAGGTAAAATGTAATATTAAACGATATGCTCTAAAACTAAGATACTTATAAAATCAAACTAATGTGTAATCTTAAATGATAAAATTCAAGAAAATTTGTAGCATAAGTCTGATGTAAAAATTCATGATTCTTTTGAAATGAGAATGAGAGGGCTCATTTTATAGGCAAAAGTGGAATTGAAGGCAAATTCAGAAGCAATGTGGGATAAATAGAAAAATAGAAACAAATCTTGATTGAATTCTTTTTTTAGTTTATTTCCCTTTTAACTGATTTGTTTCCATTTTTTTCATCACAAGATATTCTTGAGAGGATATTTCATTTATTTTATTTAATTTAAGATGATAATATCTCTTTTAATAAAATAAAATAAGATTATGTAATTTAGAAATGAATATTTAATAAAATAAAATAAAATTATTTAATTAAAAATAGATTTTTAATTAAATAGCATCATTTTATTTAAGTAATATTAACTTCAATTAAATAACATTATTTTATTTATTAAAAGGGATTTATTTCTTTTGATTAAATAAAATTAATGAAGCATTCAAACCTTAGGGAAAATTGAAACATTTGAAATAGTTATGAATTGAATAAGAAGTTTGATTTGAAAATGTGACAATCATTGATTCAGAAAATTGATGTTGACAAATTAAATAAATGGGGACCAAAGTCTAGGTGACCATTTTAGGTTGCATACATTTGCCCCACTTTGACTAATGTGAGGTCGACTCGGGATCACATGCAGTCAAAGAATGAAATTGCAATGTGAGATCGATTTGGGATCACAAAACAACTCAGATGTGAGGTCGACTTGGGATCACATCTGGACAAACATAAACAATAGGACCTTTGAACATGAGGTCAATTCGGGATCACATCCAAAGTGAGAGATAAGAATCTCAAGCAAGGTTTCCCCAAGAGAAGAAATTGATAAATTGATAAAGTTGAATCAAGGATTGAAGTTTGATAGGTACTGCCCCCTCGTGATCGAAATCGAAATGAGATAGAGGAGAAATAATAAATTGAAAAATTTGATCAAATCAAACAAAAGATAAGGTTCTTGATGTAAGATGAAAATATAAGAATCACAGAACCTAGGTAGATCAGCAAGAAAAATTATGCCCTAAGGTTGAATTAGAAGAAAAGAAGTGGGGTGAAATCGAATGGAAGATAGAAGTTTGGAAGAAATGGAAAGAAATGGAGAGAAGGAAGAGAATCTGCCTCAATAAAGAGGATGCATCAAAATCAATCAACTGTTTAAGATAAGGAATTTCAATTGAGATCACGAAAGAAGATAAGGAAATGAAGAATGTGATCACAATTGATGAGAAATCCACCAGAAAGATGAAGGAAACCCTCTCAAACCCATAATACAGCCTAAAAGTGCAAATTAACATGAAGTCTAAATAATGCAAGCTACATGAAAATGCAAAGGTGTACTTGCAATAGGGTAACATATAGGTTTTTGTGTTCATCATTCATTAGAGAATGTAAGAGAACTTATTTTCATCAATGGGCCATTATTACCGGACATCGGACAATCACACAATCATCACTAGTCACAAAGCAACTATGAAGATATGAATGTGATTTATATCAGCTTGGAATGTGGAAAGATTCTAACATGAGCATCAAAGACATGAAGGTCAAGATGACTACAATGTTAGCTTACCCAATTTAATGTAGCAAAACCACGCTCGCATCAATACATAAACCCAGGATTACCATTAGAATGGTTGTGCAAAAACATTCAAGGATGATGCCATAAATCTCTTAAGTGTGTCAAGGAGACAACAAGAGACACTGAAGAGGTTCAAGACAACACCCACAAGCAGAAAGCAAATAAAAACATGCCCATGCCCCAAGTCCTCTAGCTATGCATCATGGAGAGACTTATTAGACAAGGACACTCAACGAAAATCAATATCAGTCAGCACACAAAGAAAAGATCATGGCATATCTCAAGCATTAAGTGTTGCAATTAAAAAATTTTAAGTGTGTAAACTGATACTGAGTTCCGAGTATAAGGATCGAATGCTTGCAAGTAGGTAAGATCACATGACCGAACTGGATAAGACCAAACTGATAAGTGTTAAAAAACACACGATGTCAAGAGTTGTGTTGAAAAATAGAGTTGGGTTAGTGTTGAAAAACACCATTTGCGAGGTGTCCTAAAGACAAGCATATCCAAGAGACCAAAGCTAACATAGTGATGCCCCTAGACAAAGACAAAGACCAATTCCAAACCAAGGCAATAAGGACAAGGCACGATGGAGAAAGGCTAAGTGTCGAGGATGCATGCTAAGAAATAAGGATGCAAAGGCCTCAAGTAGTGCCTGTTTCCAGGTTTTCACCACTTGGAAGAATTTTTTTTAGGACTTTTTAGATTTTTATTTTTTTTGTATTTTTTTTTTAAATTTTTTTGAATTTAGTGCCTGTTTCCAGGTTTTCACCACTTGGAAGAATTTTTTTTAGGACTTTTTAGATTTTTATTTTTTTTGTATTTTTTTTTTAAATTTTTTTGAGATTTTTTTTTTGTATTTTTGAATTTTTCTTGTATTTTTTCAGCATCATATTTGAATTTTTTTGGATTTTTTGGCAATATATCAATTTTTTTTTGTAATTTTTTTTAGTACCATATATCAATTTTTTTGGAACTTTTTTCAGGGTCATAATTATATACAAGGATGCCCCCAGACAGAACGGGCATCAAGGATAGAACTTCAGGTGCAAAACATTGATAGGCTCAGAGGCTGCTCCCTTTCTTGATGAATAGTAGATAGGCACATGCCAAAAGGCTGCTAAGTGAGGTCAAGCCAATTAGTTGAATTTTCCCTTCTATTCTCAATTTTGTTGGTTCTTAGGATTCTCTCTCCTTAGGACAAGTCTCCTGCTTGGAATTCTCTAGGGTGAACCTTTTTATTTGAAGGCTTTGGACATGCCTTTGATGATAGACCCTCATATGGTCAAATGATGCTTTCACGCTTCTCATCAAGAAGTTTCAATTCTTGCAATCTCATAGCACAACAGTCTTCATCTGTAACTAAACCTTTGAGAGAGACCCAAAGTGATGGAATCTCAACCTCTAAAGGTAACACTGCTTTAGCGCCATATGTGAGGGCAAAAGGAGTAGCCCCAGTTGGAGTACGAATACTTGTTCTATAGGCCCACAGGGCCGGATTTATCTATAGGTTCTGTCTCTACCATTCTTATGAACTGTTCTATGCAAAATCTTGAGAATGGTTTTGTTTGAAGCCTCTGCTGACCATTTCCTTGTGGGAAGTAAATGGAGGACCAATGTTGCTTTATCTTGAATCTTTGGCAGAGTTCTTTAAGGTTCTTGTTTTTGAAATGACCTCCATTGTCAGTGATGATCTCAGATGGCACTCCATATCGACAGATGATATGGTTTAAAATAAATAAAAGACACCTACCTTATGCGAGGCAATAGAAAGTGGAATAGCCTCTACCCATTTTGTTAAGTAGTCAATAGCAGTGATAATGAACTTATGCCCACCCGATGAGTTGGGGATGAATCTGCCCAACAAGGTCAAAGGCCCATCACTGAAATGGCTAGTGAGATATAGAAGGAATTAGCTCCCTACCTGGAGCATGTCCAGTGTCCATTTCTAAGAATTTTCACAAGTTATGATGCTGCTGCATCTCTGCATCGTAGGCCAATAGTACCTACCTAAGCAACCTTCTAGCCATGGAAGACCATTAGAATGTCCTCCACATATGCCCAAGGACAAGGGGGAAACCTCTAAATCATAAGAATGGTAAGGCGCAATCAACTACACCTATCTACGATGGCAAAAAATGTGACAAACATGCTTGAAGTTGTGGAGCCAAGTGTTAATATGATAAGGAGTAAGGACCTACATGGTTATGACTCTCCCCCTATTTTTGACAACCAACCTGTTGTGGTGCTGAGAGGTCCTCATTCTAGGTTATCTTCCCAAGCCCTTAATGTTGTTACCAAGAGTCAAGAGCCTATTATTCTCAGAGGTCCTAGTTCGAGGTCATCCAACAAATCAATCAAGTGGCATCGAGAATTTCACTATAAAGTCATACTGCTCTCAAATAAACTACAATCTTGTAGATCCCAGTTCTGAGAAAACTCGGCCACGGATCTCAATCTGCGACTTCTAGAGTTGTCCTAGACACTCATGAGATCCTTGAGGATGCTTTGGCACAACAAATGTCCCCAACAACATTGATATAGACCAATTCCAAGGCATGGTGAATCACATTACTAGCCCACATTACCTCTCTTTCTCTGAAGATGATGACAAATCCCTAAGCCATCCACACAATCTTGCCCTTCACATTAAAGTCATGAACAACAATAAATGCACTATCCCCATTTCTGATAGGCGGGATAGTAAAGATGACACATAATATGTACCAGATTTGACCAATCAACAAGACATAACAGATGATTGGGTACCTTCAACAAATCTCCTTTGGGAAGATTCAAGAGATTTAATAATTGATAGTCCTCCTATCTCATTTGCAATAGATAGTGACTATATGAATGCAAGATTGACTATAGATAGTGTCTCCATCCCAGCTGCAATGGATGGTGATAATTCAGATAATTTTGTGATTGAGCAAATTGCTAGAGGAGAGGAGCCTCTTCCAAATCTTGAGTCTTCTACATCACGAGGCTCCAACAATAATTCAGAAATAGACTCTCATGAGTTTGAATGGGATTCACTCTCAGATGCAACAGTTGACGTGGATATGGATGTTGTCCACGCTTATAGTTCTCAACCTGATGTAACTAATGAGTCATGTGTTAGATTAGAAGATTGGAACCCGCATGTCACATTAGTAGATGATTCTTCGCTTGCTAGGATAAATTCTGATTTAGACACTTTAGAGGGAAACTTGACAGATTCCAATTCTAGAGTCACCAGAGATGACACCACCTATATCCTTAACCTTGAACTGGTCATCAACCTACCCCTTGTTCACCCCAACCTTATTGATTGGTCTCAATGGTACCAAGAGCCTCAACTCTTGACATTTCACAATGACTATGAGATCACTTGCTATCTAAATGCCATTGAACCTGTAGTCTCTTCCACCAGTGAACCGACTACCAATATGACAGAACTTGACATCAAGTACCTTAGTCACAAGATAAAAAGAAAAGAAAAAAAAAAAGAGTTCTGATGGCGAAAACCACTATGTGGCGATGTCAGAACAAAAAAAAAGTAAAAATAAAAGACGTATCCAAAGGTGAAAACTTCCCAAAGGCACCTACGGATGAGGTACTTGATAGTCTCCCAAGCTATTTCTAGGACAGATCATCAGTATTGGTTGAACCTACAGAAGCTGTTAATTTGGGCATAGAGGAAGTTCCAAGAATTGTAGACTTGGCTAAATCTTTATCACCTAAAGAAAAGAAAGCCTATACTGAGTTCCTCCAAAAGAAGGAAATTAACTTTGCATGGACATACTCAGACATGCCAGGGTTGGACACTAATCTAATTCTGCATCAATTTTCCATAGCTCCAGGTGTGAAACCAGTCAAACAGAAGTTGAGAAAAATACACCCTCATATAGCTCTTTTAGTGAAAGCTGAATTAGAAAAGCTCCTTGGTGTAGGATTCATTAGAGCCATAGACTATGCTGACTGGATTTCCAACATTGTACCTATTTCTAAACATGATAAAATCATTTGAATCTGCACAGACTTTAGAGATCTTAATAGAGCATTCCCAAAGGATGATTTTCCACTTCCTAACATAGACATGATAGTGAACATGACAATGGGATATGAGATCTATTCTTTGATGGATGGTTTTTCTAGGTATAATCAGATCAAGAAAAAACTACATTCACATGTGCCTGGGGTACTTATTGTTGGAATGTCATGCCTTTTGGATTGAAAAATGTAGGAGCTACTTACCAAAGAGCTATGACAACCATCTTCCATGACGTGATGTATAAGAATATGGAAGATTATGTGGATGACACCCTAGCTAAGTCTAAGAGAAGAGGAACACATTTGGCTGATTTAGAAGTGATTCTAGATCACATGGAACAATTTCAACTAAGATTAAACCCAAAAAAGTGTGCATTTGGTGTTACTTCTGGCAAATTATTGGGATTCATCATTTCAGCTAAAGGAATAGAAGTGGACCCTGAAAAGGTTCAAGCCATTATAAACATGCCACCTCCCAAAAATGTCAGCCAAATGAGGAGTCTTCAAGGGCACCTTCAATCCATAAGGAGGCTTATTTCATAATTGGCAGATAGAGCACAACCTTTCAACAAAAAATTGCATAAAGGTGTTCAATGTGTTTGGAATGAGGATTTCCAAAAGAGCATGGATCAAATTAAAGAATACTTGGCAAATCCTCCCATTTTAATGCCTCCCATTCCATGAAAACCTCTCATTTTATATGTCTCAACTACTGAATCTTCACTGGGGGCATTGTTGGCTCAATTAGATGAACAAGGGAAAGAAAGGGCCATATATTATATTAGTCACACTCTTATTTCTTATGAGGTTAATTATACTAGTATTGAAAAAGCTTGCCTCACAGTAGTGTTTGCTTCTCAAAAATTGTGACACTATATGCTCGTGCACACCATACACCTCATAGCAAAAATTGATCCTCTCAAATACTTGCTCTGTAAAGCTGCTCTCACGAGTAGACTTACTAAATGGATGATGATTCTTTCTGAATTTGACATAGAGGATATTGAGCGCAAAGCAATCAAAGGCCAAGCTATTGCAGATCAACTGGCTAATTTCCCTATTCAAGATAATATGCCCATTCAAGTCAACTTTCCAGATGAGCATTTTATGTACATGACTGAAAGATCTTGGAAACTATTCTTTGATGGTTCTTGCATGAAAAATGGTTCTGGAGCTGGTGTGTTGTTTTTTTCTCCTCATGGGTATATTATTCCTAAATCTTACAAGTTACTCTTTCCATGCACAAACAACATAGCTGAGTATGAGGCTTTGACAAATGGACTAAAAATGGCCATAGAGTGGAATATCACAGAACTACATATCTATGGGGATTCTCAGCTGATCATCAACCAAGTCAATGAACAATACCAAACAAAAGATGACAAGTTGGTACCTTACAAAAAAATGGTTGATTCATTAAGACGGTATTTTACTTTTGTCACCTTTTAGCAAATCCCTAGGGCTGAGAACAAAGCAGCTGATGCTATGGCCACCCTTGCTTCACTTCTTCAGTTAGAGGAACATGAGTCCAGATATGAATTCCTGGTGGAAGAGCTATGATATCCCATATTTGACTCACCCAAAAGCCATGTCATTTGTACCCTTGTCAATCATGAATCCTCCCGCTATGGTGCTATTTACTCATATCTTCGTGATGGCATCATCCCCGATACATTTAATCCATCTGAAAGAAGAAACATTATCTACAACGCCTCTCGCCATTCCCTCATCTCTGGGATTTGTATAGGAGGGGTCTAGATGGAACACTTCTTAGGTGCTTAGAAAAGGAGGAATCCGATCAAGCGCTAGTTGACATCCATGAGGGCATATGTGGAGGACATTCTAATGGTCTTTCCATGGCTAGAAGGTTGCTTAGGGCAGGGTACTATTGGCCTACGATGCAGATAGATGCAGTAGCATTTGCTAAGTCTTGTGAAAAATGTCAGAAACATGGACACCTGATACATGCTCCAGGTAGGGAGCTAATTCCTTCTATATCTCACTGGCCATTTCAGCGATGGGCCTTTGACCTTGTTGGGCAGATTCATCCCAACTCATCAGGTGGGAATAAGTTCATTATCACTGCTACTAACTACTTCACAAAATGGGTAGAGGCTGTTCCACTTTCTATTGCCTCAGGCAAGACAGTGTCTTTATTTATTTTAAACCATATCATCTGTCGATATGGAGTGCCATCTGAGATCATCACTAACAATGGAGGTCAGTTCAAAAACAAGGACCTTAAAGAACTCTGCCAAAGATTCAAGATAAAGCAACATTGGTCCTCCATTTACTTCCCACAAGGAAATGGTCAGGTAGAGGCTTCAAACAAAACCATTCTCAAGATTTTGCACAGAACAATTCATAAGAATGGTAGAGACTGACACCTACAGATAAATCCAACCCTATGGGCCTATAGAACGAGTATTCTTACTCCAACTGGGGCTACTCCTTTTGCCCTCACATACAGCGTTGAAGTAGTGTTACCTTTAGATGTTGAGATTCCTTCACTTCGAGTCTCTCTCAAAGGTCTAGTTACAGATGAAGACTATCGCGCCATGAGATTGCAAGAATTGGAACTTCTTGATGTGAAGCGTAAAGCATCATTTGACCATATGAGGGTCTATCAAAAGCAGATGTCCAAAGCCTTCAACAAAAAGGTTCGCCCTAGAGAATTCCAAGTAGGAGATCTTGTCCTACGAGAGAATCCTAAGAACCAATAGAATCGAGAACGGAAGGGAAAATTTGAACCTAATTGGCTTGGACCCTACATCATCACAGCAGCTTTTGGCACAGGTGCCTATCTACTATCTGTTGATGGTGTTTTTATGCACTTCACAACACAGGCAACGCACAGGTGCACTACCTCTCTTGAAAGACAATTTCCCACAATCGAGTTGCAGAACACTATCCCAAGGTCTCTCAGATGTCAGGTCATGACGATGCTTAGATACCTCAGTAGTTTGATGTGATTTGTTGAAATCACAAGGCGGCCTTACAGAAACACTAAGTATGGGCACAAAGCATGAAGTTGGATCTTCGAAAAGGAGTTTTCACATGTAAGCAGTTATGTCTTGGCTGTAGGTTCAAATAGCAGTCTCAAACTCCATCTAGTTGTTAGATTTTGCTTTATAAAGTGCAATGAACCTTGGTGTTGTTCAGTTTCTAAGAAAGTGAAAAAAGAGCGAAGGGGAAGAAAAGTTCCTAAGCCTAAAGCTTGCTGCGAACAGTGATAATGGAGTCCCTGCAATGGAAAATTCCTTCAAAACAATATCCCACTTAACCAGGGATTTCACAGTATCATGGGAATCGTACAATCTTCTAAGGGCTGCAAATTTTTATCCTTCATCCACCACATACATGCATGAACTAAAGATAAGTGTTTGAGGCAGCTTAAATCAGGTCCAGACTAACTTTGCAAAGCTATCTACCTTCAGCAAACAACAAAAAGTATGGACTAAGGGATCATCAAATAAGCAGGAATTTTCATGAACAGCCAACAGCATTCCTAAGATTATCCAAATAACATGAACAACTAACTAAACAACAAAGAGATCTAAGCTAACAACTAATATTGGAGAAGTGAATCAATAGACATGAAAGAAAACAAGGAAATGCACCAAGTCAATGCTATTTCTCATAAATTTCAACAGCATGCCTTTACAACAACTCAACTCTCACTTTTGCAAATGAGGGGAGTGCTCTATTTATAGTTTCCAAAAAACCAAATGAATGGCCAAGATTCATTTCCATTGTGTGGCCATGATTCATTACAAATTAGGGTTTCACCTACCCCCAAAATAGATTTACAATTTTAAAACATCTTTTGTCTTTTCCCTATTTTGTCATCTAGTGGATGACACTATTTGCATTTTTGTCTTGGAGCTAATTGCTGTTCCTTTGGCTGTAGCTACTCTTCTAGGAAGTCTTCTTCCTCGGCTGGGCTGTCTGGTTGCTCCTCGGAGGCTGCGTGTTCAATATGCTTGAGGATTACAGCCTAGAGCTTGTCGATATCGAGGATTTCACATCTCAACGCCTGGTAGCTCCATTCTTTGGCATTCTCTTCTAGCCACTTCCAATCCTCGTCATACTTTGAGCCCTGATCTCTGAAGAGCTCTGATCTATCGAAGGCACGGGCAGCGAAACTCAAGAAGTCCGTTGTGATATCTCCGGCTGTTCCGTCCTTCATCTGTTCCTCAAAATACAACCTGACCTTTTCTGCATCTAATTGCATCGTGGGCATATCATGGCCCGTCATCAGCTTGAGGTACTCGGTGTATTCTGCTCGGATCTCCTTGATCCACACAATATCTGGATCTATTCTGCCTTGGATCTGTTCCATCCTCTCTTTACGGTTGATGAGGTCTCTGCGCCATATGTCAACCAACCAGTAATCCTCCTTCTTCAGTTCTAGCTTTTTTTCCCACGTGCTTTCTGGCATTTGAAGGATGTCCTCAACCTTCAGGAAGGTAGAGTCATAGATCGCAGGGAAGTTGGTGCAGAGCTTCCTCGTGCCTTCCAAGGATTGAATCAAGTCTAGGAACCTGTTGGCTATCTACACGGCCAAGCCGATCCCTACGTTTCTGACCCTCGCAACCTGCTGGAACCAGTCCTCCGTGGTCTTCTCTAAGTTTTTCCTCTTCTCTAGCTTATCTATCTGCTCCCTGGAGAGTAGCTGAGGAGTGGCCGTCAAGGTAGTGGGAAGGTCGTCTATTGAAGACCACTGCTAGATGTAGTCAGTTAGGGCAGCAAGCTGTGCCTTTAGCTCATCTTTGGTGATCTTATCCTGCTTAATTAGATGCACCACCGTGGCCACTGACTCCTCCAGATGTCCGACCTTTTATTCCTTGGTGGCTGTCCCTAGGTCGATCGTGGAGATATTGTAGCTTACTCCAGTCTGGCCAACAGTTGGCGTTGCTACTTGTGCAACCCGGGAGCCAGAAGCGTCCATGGTTATCCTAGAACGGACCTTAGGCTTCTTCTCTTTCTTTGTAGTGGCTAGAAATCGAGCCAAGATGGCTTCCAATCTCGACCTCGGGTCGCTTAGAACAGGAGTAGTCTTTTTGAGCTACTTTTCCAGCCAGTCGGGCATGGCAGATTTATCCTTGGGTGTACCATGGCTGCCTTCACCCATCTCAGTCAGGGGCAAGACTTCTGCATCCTTTTCCTTTTCAAGTTCTTCCTTTTCCTTGGCAGCATCCTCCTCCTCGTTAGAGTCTTGATAAAACACGAGGCTTTTGACGGGTGTGTTGGTGGTCAGTATCTGAGTGAGATCCTATTCTTTTGCTGCCTCTTCTTCTTTCCTCTCCTTAGTAGCCTCGGGCTCGGGGCTCCTTACAATGTGGGTCTTCGCCTCAGTGATATCCTTTTCAAGCTGCCCCTCTGGTGGCTGTCCCTCTTCACCACGTGGCGACGGTTCTACCTCTTCTCTGACATCCTCATCAGAAACCTGAATAATTTTCCCGGCGCCCGAGCCATCCTCCCCATCCCCACCCTCGGAGGAGCCCGTTTCTTCATCCTCATAGGCAACCTCGTTAATGGTTCTATGCTCGTGTTCGGGTTGCTCGTAATAGTCATCGGCCTCCTCCTCCATAGGATTTGAAGCCTCCTGTTCCAGCTCCTCCATCTCCTTGGAAATCTGCATGGTGGCCTCCATGGCTGGCGGACCTGTCGGCGGTTGCGACGGCTGAGCTGTTGTGAGGGCTTGGGTGAAAACAGCTTAGAGAGTAGGGTCCATTAAAATCTGCGAGAGCTCAGGAGGGAGACTCTGCAGGTGTCGTGTAATAGCCTCGGGCACGCTAGAAAGGGGAATAGGTGATGGTATTGTTGCCAGAGGTAGTGAGGTGATGGGTGACATGGCAGCAGCAGAGGAAGGGGAAGTGGTTATGCTCGAGGAAGAGTCAATATTAACTATGGACCCGATTGGGGGCGAAGAGGCAAGGTGGACAGAAATGTCCACCGCCTGTGGGGATGAGGCGGCTGCGGCCTGAGAGGGGGGCAGCACACCATTCGGGGGAGGAAGGAGCAATGGAGGCTGCACCTCTGTTGTGACCACTGTCCTTTTAAGCTTCCTTGGAGATGAGCCTCCCGTATCCTTTGTTGCATGTTCTTTGGGGCCCCCGGACAGTGTCGTTTCTGCTTCTTTTCTCTTCTAGGACCTGGTGATGGGGGGAGACTTGGAAGTCTCACTAGCTGATGGGGAGGCAGGAACGTCCTCCGTGGCGATCAGCCCACTTTTGAGTGCCTCCTATGTTAGAGCCATCCCCTGTTGCTCCAGTTGTGCCACCTGTCCATCAACCCACTCCTTAGTGTGAGCTATGATAGGCCGGGTGATGGTATCCAGGTCCTTGACCTCTTGTTCATCCCAGTTGATGGAGGGGATTTCCAGGTCAGCAACCGCAGGGTACCTCGGGTGCACCAGGGTGGACTCATCTTCCTCAAGCTGGTCTGGCACCGGAAACAGCTGCACCCTCCTCAAAAAACTGCACTGTCATTCACATGTAATGTCTCTTGTGAACCTCCTTATCATCTATACAATCTGCCCAGAAATCTTCAACATGGTACTGGTGGGCATATGCCGGCCCTAGCGCCTTCCTGACGTGGCCGTGGGGGTCCATCCGTGGGCGAGCTTTGTACCATTCAAAGTTATACTCTTTGAGTTCCTTTTCTGAGTTGCCGGCGCACTGAGATGTTTGCAGTCGATACTGGCCTTAGCTGAGGATCATGGGATAGGGGATCCCTGCTACGTGTTTTTGGCCGAAGACCATCTGAATATGTTGGAGCTACCCGGAAAGCTCTAGGAGAATAATCCTATCGGTTGGGTATCTTGGCAACTTGTTCGGCCGTTCTGTGAATCCTTGGGCACGGATGTAAGTGAACTTGGGGAACTGAATGTATAAGAAGGCATACTCCTTCATGAGTGCTCTGGCGCTGTGAGATACCCATCTCTCGAAGTCCCCGGCTATCAATATGATAATATGGCCTATGAAGGCATCATTGATCCGGCGGTACTCCTTTTTGAAGTAGCGGTATTGTAGCTGAGGGTACCGGTCAAAAGGCTTAAGCCCTCGTTTGTGATCCCCATTCGGCACCATGAAGAGTCCACTATATTGCCTTTGACCTGCCAAGGAGTACACCAGGTACGAGGTCATGTAGAACTTGTTGCTTTTCTTGATATTTACAAACTACTCGTGGAAGCAGTTGCTGATGATACTCCCCCAGTCGAATGAGATCTTGGTCTCCACGTCCTCATTTCCTTGTATGATTTGCTCAATATAGTAAGCCATCCACTCCTGGAAGTAGGCGGCTACTGGGAGGCCCATGACCCTACTTAGCATGGTCACCAAGTCATGATAGTCTTCTTGAAAATCGTTGCGGAACAGCTCTTGGGGAACTTTTGCAGCGCTGCCCCTTTTCTCCTTCAACCAGTAGATGTTGATTGACTTCTTGTAGCCCAATGGATTGGCATCCCACGCCGCCTGAAACTGCTCCAAAGTGGGGACTTGCATATGTGGGAATGTAGGAATGTGGAATGTTTTCGTAATTCCTTCTGGAGACATGTCGGCAAGGATATTCCCTTCTTTGTCCATGATCGTTCGCGTGTCTGTTTGGTAGGCTTCTCGGCAAGCCATTACCAGTTCAGGTGCTATTAGAGATGGAGGGAAGCCAACAGCTTTAGCACTTCTACTTTGGCATATCAATCGAGCATTCTTTGTCTTAGGGTCGATCTTGACCCTCTGGGTGAACTCGTCTATGTCCACCTGGCCTATATTGGTGTCCGAGATCTCTTTCCAGTCAGTCGAGACCTCTGACTGGAGCGGTTCACCCTGAAATTGGAACTTCATTTGGTCTTTGTCATCTTTCCCATGGGCGGCCCTTCTGGATTTCTTACCCTTGTCCTTTTCAGTAGAGGCCCCTAAAGTTCTTGCGGCCGATTCCATATATCGTGCAGGCAAGGGTGAAGTTAGCACAAGAAAACACTAATAACGTTAATGTTAGTATGTATTGTGAGTATATTATATAACTAACCATTCAAATGCATCATAAATTTAATTTTCAGACGATATCGATTTCATTTTTGGGCAATTCAGCAATCCGGGCCCGGAGAGCCGGACTTTCCTGGCAGGAATGTTGCCAGAAAGGGAAAACATGCCCGAAAGCTCCCGGAGACCCCCATTGGTCAGATTTTGATGTTGTAAGAGACCCATGACGAAGAATAGCCTAATTTACAATGTGGGTCGAAGTCAGATTCTTGATTGGACTTGATTTGGATTGATTTGGGGAGCTCTGGGGGTTTCAGACCGGAGGGCAGTCAGGCGAAGGAAGTCGGCGGCGGCGGACATCAGGCGGAAGTCTGGCGGCAGAATCCCGGAGGCCAGAACCCGGGAAGCAAAAAGACGACCGCCATCGGATTTGGTTTCACAGTTTTAGACCGGACGGCATTCGGAGCACCAGGCCCCGGGGGCCGGGAGGACGCGTCGCAAAGGCTGCCGCATCTTATTAGATCTTTCTGAACGGCGGCGGCAAGGAAATTACCGGAGCCCAGAGACCGGAGAGATTGGAGACGCCATCCACCGCGAAGGTATAGACAGCGACAGCGAAGAGGCCACCAGGGCCCGGGGGACGGGGCGCTGCGGGTTGACGGCCGTCGGGAAATTTTCATCACAGTTCGGGTGACGGTGGCAGTGAAAGCGACCTTGGAGCCTGAAGGTCGGGCAGCAGGAAGGGTTCCGCCGTGAGTGGTGGTGGAACCGGCAAGGAGTTCCGGGAACGGAACTCCGGAAAGCCGGGCTCAGAGGGTCATGGGGACGCGAAAACAGGGGCCTCGCCAGGGAATTTTGACGTTAAAACGGCGGTGAATCCAAGGCGGAAGCCCGGGAGGGGAAACCCGGAGGCCCGGGCCCGGAAGGGCGGACCTCCGTCAGGGATTTTAACTCCGGATTCTGACGGCGATGGAAGGTTTCAGGCCCGGCAAGGTCCTTCGCACTGTGCGAAGAACACCCACGGCACGGACAAGTCCCGGGAGACGGTAAGGGTGATTCCGATGGTTTTCGGCAAATTCGAACACATGGGTTTTGGGCGCAATGCAGTGGGTGTTCTTTTTATACCATTTAATTTTGTTCCTTAATTCATTTAAATCCTCAAAATGATCGAAAATGACTGGAGAGTGAATGAGGATGGCCTACCTGCGACTCGCGAAGCAGGTAGGTGATGGGATCCACCGGTGGATTCGACGGAGCAAGGTTGATGCCAATGATCCCGTTGGTGTAGACTGCAATGGGCTCCAATTCAAACGCTGCTCCAATTTGCTTGAATTCGCTAAGTGAAAAAGACATTGGGGGACCACAGTTTATATACCCAACCGCTCATTAATGCTGCATTAAATGCCTCGTAGGATCGCGCCAAAAGTCATTCAGTTTCAAATTTGGGGTCGGCGGCGGCGACGAGGGTTTCGGGATCCAGCAGGCGGGAAGCTGCGGAATGACGACCACCGAGAAACTTTGCGAGGACTTCGAACGGCGGCGGCGAAGGTGTGACCGGGGCCCGGAGGGCGGGGCGCCGCAGGGGCTTGCTGCCGTGAGATTTTGCTTTGCATTGCGACGGCGGCGGCGAACAAGACCGGGGAGGCAGAATGACGCGAAAGGCCGATGGAGGATCGCCGTCGCGGATGGCGATCCCGGGACGGAAGTCCGAAGGCGGACTTCCGGCTCCTGGGGTCTGAAGGAGCAGGAGTCGGCCGAAAACCCACAAGGAACAAGGAATGGCAAATGGTGGGGCGGGTTGCGAAGGGCGAAAAGATGCCTGGGAAACGGCGCCGGGCGGCAAATGAAAGAGGGAAACCCGATAAGGGAACCCCGGAGGCCCGTGCCCGGAGGGGCCCAGGGCCGCCCCAAAGCCCGAAAGGCCTAAGGAACCCACAAGGCCCCGGAGGGCACCAAAATTTAAAAGGGAAACCACGATCGATCTTAGGATGAAACTTTAGGGTAATATCGACCATGCAAAATGTCAAAAAAAAGAGGGGCACGCAAAATGAGGTGGCCTCGACAGACCCGACAAGGCGAAAGAAAAGAGGGTCCCCGTTCCCAACGGGGCGTGTGTGCTGAGGGCACAACAAATGGCAACTTCGCTGGAGAATGCTCCAGAGCGTTCTAGGGATAAATATTCATTCAGGACCTAGAATCTCTGGTTTCGCAGACCAGAAACGGCTTCCAAGGATGAATCCGGGAGAGCGAGATCCTTAATTGGGTTAGCTTACATGACATCTCGAAAGTGTGTGTAGAGTGAGTTCATTCCTTTCCTAGGGATAGTAACCAAGGTTATTACTTGAACCAAGTGAGCTACATAAGTTGCCTAACACCAAAAGTAACCTGGACATTGCCCCGCTGCCAGTCAGGCGTCCATAGCCCCGGCGGAGTTGTCGCTACAATCTCATGGATATTGCTCTACTGCCGGCCGGGCGTCCATAGCCCCGATAGAGTTATCCGAACACCCATACGGTCGTTTATTTTCTTTTTTCAGAGTTTCTTTTCTCTTCCTTTTACTTTGATATTTCATTTCTCTTTTACCATTTAGCTTGACCGGGTAAGCATTGAAGCCTACAATGGGTTTGAGACTGCAGTGGTCACTGGAGTAGACTTAAGATTTTTCACTTACTTGGGTGTCG